>JAUZSV010188214.1:0-12370 GCA_034780495.1 Parotocinclus cesarpintoi
ACGGATACGCGAAACAAGCAATAAAAAGTCTGGCCTAAAGCTTTTTGTAATACTACCTCTAGTGGCACTTTGTAGATTCTGCAACCTACATTGCACATTCACACAGTTCATGTAGGATAGACAATTTGGCTCATTTCCACGATAGTGTTACAAACCCTAATCCAGAACTGTACAACTCCTGGTGGGTCAGAGTAGGACTGGATCTCACCAGCTCAAATAATAGCCTAAGAGTAACAGAAATAATAAATATTAGCTAGAGCTGCATCTACTACTTTTTAGTTTGATAGGCTGATAAGTCTCATATAACTGATTCTGTTTCGGTCACATTTAGCTATTTGCGCAGCGTGCGACAAATAGCTGCCACAATGGAAAGCACACTGTTTTTCACTCGCATCCATTTACAGTTCTATTCTACTTTAATTACAGTTCAAGATTTAAATTGTGTTTGCTTGAGGACGAGGATGTGTTAGATATCAGTCGTGCTCCAATGCTGCTACTACTAAGTACAATGAAGAGTAGCCCACCTGTATAGTGTTATTCAGTTACAACTGCATCTTCAGCCTTCTAATTCTTCACAGTATGTGAAGAGGAGGAGGAAGGAATTCTGAAAACACTCAGCAACTATTAACTTAATAAGTTAGCTCTGCAGAGCACAAGCCAGGAGCTGCTGCTATCTTCCTTTAGCAGTGAAGATGCTTCCACTAAAAGAAAAGTTGAACAAAAATGTTGGTGTATGTGGTCATTTATAATTCTAGAACAGAAAAAAATGCAACAGGCAGGTCATGTATGTTTAATTCATCGGAATAGGCCAATAAAAACTGCAATTGGGTCATCTCTAGTAAAAATACAAATGTATCGCTTAAAATATGTAATATTTCCTTTACTTTCAGGACATGGTTCTGTGGTCCAGAAGGTGAGATCACGACGCTGAAGCCCTCACAAGAGCAGGAATTTGTTCGGTGTCAAGATCTTTCTAAAAAGAAGCGCAGCACTAATATCTACAGCACAACAAGAACAAAAATCTGCACAGCGAATGAGACGAATAAGCTCTGCTGACCAAACAAAAGGTTAAATCTGAAAGAAGTATTTGGATGGTGCACTTAATTTCAATTGACCATTTTTATTAATGCATTTCAAGTACTCAAAATTACATCTCTTTGCACAATACGTTTTGAAATGTTAAGTAAAAATGTTCAAAGTGAACAAAAAAAATTAAGTACTGTATAAAACACAGTTAACATTAACAGACAGTAGTATTTTTGTTCGTTTCTAACTTTTGTGGTCATTCTGCCTATAATCGCCTACAATATTTTTTCTTCAATTCAGACATTTTCAGTGCACTTATTCTATAAAGATCCACAAAGACTATACAAAAAACAAATCAACAAAAGAAATGTCAGATCCTCTATCCTGGTAACATATTACATGAGAAACAGACATAAAAAAGAATAACTATGCACTTCTTTGAATTTCAATATTCCGATTGCTCATGAAGAAAAAAAACAAATCTAATAGCACAAAGTATATTCTGACAATTGTGGTGTGGGGGAATAACAATAATTAAAAAAATAAAACTGTTCCAGTTTTCAAAATGAAAAGAAAAAAAAAATACCACGATGTGGTCACATTAAATTTTTCAAACATGAGGGAAAAATAGACATACAAGTATCAAAATCTCATATTCATCTTCAAATTTAAAAGAAATGCCCCAGGAACTGTACATAGTATACAACGGTAAGTATTAGAGCATTGTCCAAAGGAAGCAGGTTTCACGATGGCATCTTCGCTGCTCCACGACTGTTTAAGACACAGATCTGACATTCTGATCGTACAAAATACAGCCCAGTCTCTTCACAGAGCAGAATGTGTTTAATGGGCGTGAAGTCCACTCTAAATGTGTGTGTACCTATGTAAGCCTTAACAACGCGATCTAACGAATGGAAACAAGACTACACCACGATGGCTATGAAGCTTGTTTATGTTGTGCGGGTGTCAGAGGCTGTGTCTAAAAGTGAGGTATAACCTGAGTGGTGTTGTCCGTGCTACAATCTCTGAAACACCTGAGACTGCTCTCCACTTCCTTCTACTAATCTACTGTAAAAGAACTACTTCAGAAATCTTCATGATGGAGATGCTAGTGATCCAATTTCAGGTGTTCCATGGAGCTTTGACAACTCAACTCATTATCACGAGAGTAGTAACCGAACCCTAACCTGACCCATGACTGCACAGCTCTGTTCCTGGTGTGTAGGTGTCCTGATCGATCCCACCAGTTCAAGTACCAGGTTTAGTGGGCGTCTTGGACTAAGCTGTGCTGGACTCCGCCCTTCCAGTGCCAGAGCTGGACACTCCTGACATTATCATTAGATTAATGATTAAGGCTGAAACATGATTGCTTGACTTAAGTGGTCCTTACTTCATTAGTTGCACAACATTTAGTGTAAATAGTTAGGGCAAGACGACTAGTTTTCATGAAGCGTAAGTAAGTAACATAAAAAACATCCTATAATGCAAGAACACTTCTATAAATACAAGCCATTTTCTAGACTTTTGACAATCCACTCAATACAAACTGATGTATCATATTACAACAACGAGATTTCATCTGACAACTTGAAATGCTTTAGTGTTTCTTGCCGAGGCTACTTATTAAAGAGGAACGGCCATGCACTTGTCTTGTGATTAATTACTAAATACTAATCCCAGCAAACAAATGCTGAGCTGAAAAAAAAACATAGCATTCGACAGTGGTTTTAAAGATACAGCACAGATTTCTTATGGACACTGTGACGTCCCTGCACTGATAAAACAGTTTAATAGTTTATGCTGCACTGTTTTTTACAGACATAATCATATCTATTGTGTGTTCCTTGCTCAGAAAATAAAGGCAAACAGCTTCTTCTTCAAAGCTTTTGTTTGTGAAGCGTTTTCCTCTATTAAAACTAGCCAAACTTGACCGTTCCTCTGCAGGCTAAGACTTTAGTCGCGTGTGTGTTGACGTTTATCGTATACATGGCAAATGGAAGTGATCTAGGCATGGCTAAATTTTACAGTACTTATCCAGTATAAGTCACAGATCCTTTGTAGCTGCTGGTTTTTTCAGACATTGGTGAACCTACACAGATGCTCCTTCTTTGACTGTGAATGTGGGCAAGAACAGAAAGGAACAGCTTGTAAATATGCAAGTGCTTCCTAAAGAATAAACAAATGACATGCACTCAGCTGCCACTTTATCAGGAACACCTGTAAGCCTGATTAATCATGCATTTATCCAATTAGCTCCTCACGGCAGCAGCGCATTGCATAAAACCATACAGACACAGGTCAAGAGCTTAGGCCAGTATTCAAACCAGCCATCAGAAAGACTCCACGCCGATCGCAGCTGTTAAAGTCAGGGGATTGGATTAAGTAGTTCAGAAAATACAGCTTCCATGAGATTTAAAGACTTCCTTGGACAAGAATGACCAGAATAAATAAAATAATCACACTATAAACGTGGTGTTCAGAAAATGGTCTCAGAATGCACAACTCTTTGAACCTTGAAGTGAATGGGCTCCAACAACAGAAGATCGCATGGAACATTATCTAAGAACAGGAATCTGAGGTTACAGTTTAGGCAGCCAAAGACTGGGAAATAGACCATGCTCAGAAGAATCTTGAATTCAGCTGTGACACGCGGACCCCCGGTGTCATAACCAACTTTAATCTTCCAACCCAACCTGCCTAGCATTAACAGTTCATGCTGCACGTGGAGTGTGATGGTACCAAGTTGTCCCGGGATCACACTGGGTCCCTTAACCCCAATAAAGCATTGTTGGAAGATCACAATGCCTACCTGAAAATGATCGCTGGTTGTCTGTATCCCTTTTTGACCATTTCAACATCTTCTAATGGTTACTATTAACAGGATATTGCACCTGACAAAACACTATTTTGTCAAACTCTCCAAAGTTATTTTAACTTCCAAAAAAAAGTTGGAGAACCACTCCAAAACCTTATTAAATCTGCAAGGTAAATGCCTCAAGTAGTTTGAAAGGCAAATTGATCAGTATTACAACAGTGTTTCCTATAAAGTGGCAAATGAGTGATGGAAACATTGAACTTAAGACTGTTTCTCCAAAAGCATTCCCAGCATGTACAGGGTGAGAACAGAAAAGCAACAGGACCCCCTTTTATTTCAGAAACAAAAGGGAAAAGCACATATCTGAATACTTCAGCAAGTCATGGGTGAGAGCGCCTGTCTTTTAGGCTACATGTGGAACATGGCCACTATCTTGAAAAACTGCCATACTGGATCAAGGACAGGTTTTGGTCATGTGGCATAGCAAAGATGACCTTTTGTATCAGACAGATTGTCTTAGAAATCAATTACCACAATCGGATTTGCAATATCCCCTGAAACGCAACAGCCATATAGCCATAGTTTCAGACTTCAACAACCGACACCCAGAAAGACCACCAATTTCACACAGCACTGTTGCATCTGTCATAGCCAAATTCCCAGAAACTGGGACAGTGTATGACGAGCCACATAGTGGTTCTCCCGCGCTACCAATGAAGAAATTCCACGACGCAGCATGCGACGTGTCCTGTGACTTTTGACTCACCCTGTACATTCCAATACAAGTATTGTCATAATGAAATGTGGTGCCGTGACAATCACGGGATTGTAAAAGAAGTGATCAAATGAGGTGAAGAGATCAGAAAATGATGGAACTATGAGGGCTATCATCCTGCCTGGAGTTTTGTGCTGGATACGTGCAGCGCTGACAAAACCAAAATAATACAACCAAACAATACCGACTCCAATGTTTCAAACTGACTCAAATGATTTCAAATGTTCCATTCCGCCTTTTATCCCTACTCCTCTACAACGGGCCCTTCATTTTTCTGTCCAAGTCCTGAGAATGTTGATTAAAACGGCAACTTATTTTGTATCTGAACAGTAAAAGAAACAGTTTTTCACATATAATACAAATATCTTTTTCTCTGTACAGTTGTAATCTGTACATCGGCGCAGCAGGCAATCGCTGCGTGGAAAAAAATAACAGCCTTCATTTGTTTGATCCTTAAATATGCTTAAATCGTGTCTGAAGCACAAACCCTACCCTGGTCCCTTACACCGTGGCAAGCTTTCACTTTAACAGCTGTGAGGTTTTAAAATGGGAGGGTAAAATATTCATGTGAAAATCTCAATTTTGGTCTGTTCTTCATGAGATATTTTTGAAGGGCATAATACAAAGGTTGGAGTTGTTCACCCATCATCTTTTTAGACTGAGAGACCAGAGAAGTCCACACATTGTTTGAGCCCACTTCTACTGCGATGAGCAGCCATGTGTTTCACCATGCTTGAGCGGCTCAGTATTACAAACTGGAGTAAATGGAAGCATAATAGACTAGTCCAGATTTCTTCAACGGAGAACTGGACGAATTGTAAACAGTTTCTGCTTATGTGTGACTTCTGAAAAGGGTTGTTAAAAAATAATTTTTTAAAGAAACTTGCTCATTTCATACCAAAATGATCATTTTGCAGTGAGTATCTGTTAAAATTGCTCCTGGGTAACTTGGTGTAAGAGCGTGAGTTTTGTAATGATTCCATATGCTGCTCCAGTTGGAATCTTTGGAGTGAAGCATTTGATCTCTAGCCACATGGAAATTCAGATTAAACCAAACTGGAGCGTTGGAACTGCACAAGGAAAAGTGATCGGTATTCTTGTGTTGTCTAGTCAAGCTGAGACTAGAATCCTCTGCATCTGGCTGTGAAGCAGTTAAAACCTTTTTGACTATTATCCTACTGTATGCAGGCACTGGCAGAGTGTGGTAGTGTGGGTAGAGGTGGCTTTGGGCTCTCAGCGCCTCATCTGGCCCATCTGGTAGTTTTCTCGAGGCTGGCGTGGGTGGCGTGGGGGCTGAGGCTGGCGCTGAGATGGGCGTTGGTTCTGATGTCCATGGGCATGAGGGTGCTGGTTCTGGTTGTGATGGTGATGGTGGTGGTGTTGCTGCTGTTGCTGTTGCTGGTTAGCTTGTTGGGCTCGTCTCCTCTTTAGAGTGCCTAAAAAAGACCAAATCTTAAACCATTAGAATTTAACTACATTGTTTAACGATTCATAATAATATTGACGATTTATTAATTCATTGTCTTATCCACTTATCCTAGTCAGGGTTAAGTGCCTGGCAACAGATGGCGCAATTCAGGAGCAACATATCCATCGTAGGGCACACACACAATTTAGAATGTGAGAATAAATCAGAATGCCCGGAGAAAACACACACAGACACAGATAGAACATGCAAACTCCACACTTGATGCATACGCTCTGGATGTTGTTAAACGCTTCCATACTGTTGACACTTTCGCCGTTTTATCTGCTGCCAAAACTGAACATGCCTGGACTAACCGGCACAGTACAGCAAATAGAAGTCGGATCTCCAAATGTTCGCTTTACTGTTCTGTGTTCGCTTGTGCTTTTCTAAAAGTGAAAAGATTGAATTGATAATAAAATGCTTTGGCACATTGAGCTTTTTCATGATATATGGTTTATAATTGGATTATAAAACTGGTCCAACCAATAAATAAAGGCTTAACCTGAAAGTCACAAAAAACATATTTCGCACACTACACTTGCATAAGGAGCACAAGAACATCTGTTGTCAAACAGAGCTGAAGAGTCAGTCTTCTTTTTGCGATATCCACAAACACATGAAATCAGTATCATGTGTAAAACAGCACTATTGTAGCTTTAGTAAATACAGTAACTTAGTGTAAATTACCTGGTAGAGGTTTCGGCGGTGGTAGTTTGGGGTTACTACTTGGTGTGTGCACACTGCAAATCTTGATGAATCCAGCCATGAGCATAATCAAAGCAATTCCCATCAGCAGCACTGCCCACCAGTGAGCCTGTCAATACAGAGTATTACTTTCACTCACTTTATCACAGTTTGCATCCTCATAAACTAAACTAAAAGTACTGCAAAAAGCACTTCAATTAGTGTACAGCCCGTGGTAGCCTAGCGGTTAAGGTACTAGCCATGGTTCAAATCCTGCCTTTGCCAAGCTGCCACTGTTGTGGGACCTTGAACCACACCCTTAACCCACAACTGCTTGATTTGTAAGTCACTCTGGGTAAGATTGAAATTCCAATCATTCCCTATAGACCACTATAAACTTACTCAGATAAAATAAGATCACAGATCACACACCAGGCTAATTGGTCTCTACCTGACATTAGCTATAATGATTCTACAAAACCATATTTTCATTGAGTTGAACATAGTAACAAAGATTTCTGAATAAACAAAAGGTGCTTTTAAAATGACTCTGCAATTAAGTTTTGGAAAGACACAAGTTAGAAAAAAAAACCTAAAGATTGACAGGCTTTACCTATTCCTTGCAGTAGTGTCTAAAGAAATATTAGGATGTGGACAGTGTGGGTCATCTCCTCAAATTGGATGAATCAACAAGATTGATTACACAAACCTCTTAAGATCTAGAAGCAGATCCTATAAGTTGCAAGTTGGGGCCTCCATAGAAATGACTTTTTCAACTAGCAAATTCCATAGATGTGTGATTGCATTCAGAGATGGGAAAATTGGAGGTCAACACCTTGAATGCTATGTCATGTGCCTGAACACATTCCTGAACATATTTTGTAGTGTTAGGGAATGTAGATGCCAAGAGGATGTGTACTTTCCCAATATCAGCGTTTAGGTAAGTGGTGTGTGTCAAATGTTTTACAATAGGCCATTTGCCATATGAATGCCAAGACCTAAGATTTCCCAGCAGATCATCGCCCAGAGCATCACACTGTCATTACTAATCACATCGCCTGTCAGCAGTGCAAATGTTACGGCTGATCGGTATAAATAAATATTATCTGGTGGTAAAGTGTTAGAATCGTATGTTCACTACACTGTGATCCTGCTGGAAATCAAATGCCATATACAGAGCTATTTTAAAGTATGACACTGGACTCAATGATGGTGACAGTAGTTAATGTTAATACACTTACTACTATCCACTCAGCAATGTTTTCATATAGCTCTGGGTTAAAGATGGCTTTCTTCAGTCTGGCCAGTGGCCCATCAGCATCCACCAGCCTGCACTTCATGAACACGTCACAGTAACCTTTGAAATCATTGCAGGGAGAACCAGCCTGCAACGTGGTCACCTTCTTATTGAAGAATCGAGCCAGGCGCTCAGAGCCTGTACTGCTACATGTGCTGGGGTTCACTGTAGGACAAAATAAGAAAGAGAGTGAGAGAGTGAGAGAGAGATTATCTTCTCTTAAACGTCAATGCGTCTACTGCTGACTGTGTCAGAACTATATAGTGTCTCATCACAAGTTGGAAATAAAAATTTTTTAAAAAGGAAATAAATTATAACTGTATCCGAATGGGATTATATTTAGCCTGCGCTCCTGGGGTCTTCTACCCTTTTACCTGTCTACTCTATGAATCGTCTAATGAAAGCTTAAAATGAGTCAGTGCAATATTACATGGAATGGATGCTGGAAGAACTCCCACTCCATCAATTTTTATTCCATCTAGTCTAAATTTCCATATAGTCTAGGGTCACGAAGTGGGTTGGGGGCCTGATGGGTAGCACAGGGCATAATGTAATTTTTTTTTTTTTTTCCCGTCTTATCGCTGGGAAGCTGTTTAAAAATTCAGTCACGGATGTCCCTCGATACACAAATCCAATCTGATTAGGTCTTAAAATTCAGGCATGAATATTTGCAAGACTTCCCTCACATACACATACGTACGCAGCGGTACACGTGATGAAGAACACCCTGCTCTACCGATCTTCACAGATAACAGACAGGCACAATGACCAATAAAAAGGCTGACATTTTGTAAACTATATTTTTATATAATAAGATTTTCAGATCAGATACTAAAAGGCAGAAGAGTTAAGAGAACCCAATACGACAAATGAGACAAAAACTTATTCTTGCTCAGTTATTGAGAAAAATGTATTACATATTACATATGCACAGTGAACCTTGCTTTAAGTGATCCACTTGAGCAGCAATAACTGCATCTTAACACACACAGATAGTAATGTCCTTTTTGGAGAGCAATGGCTTTCTCCTTAAAACAGTGTTATGCACACCACTGTTGTTCAGTTTTTGCGTCTTGTGACCTCGCTGATTATTACACACCTTGCTCTTGGAGTGATCCATGTTAATGGACTACACCTGGAGAGGGTAACAATGGTTTTGAAATTCCTCCATTGGTACATAATCTGTCTGACTGTGAATTGTTGGAGTCCAAACTTTTAACTTTCCAAGGCTGATAAGCATCAATAACTCTCCTATATCTCCAATATCTCCTTTGTTTGTGCCACGATACAATTACACAAACATTTTGTGAAGGCCCGAGGCTGATAAAGCCCTGCTCTTAAAATACAAAAGTGAATCCACTCAAGCTTGATTGTCATCCCATTGGCTGAAAACCCTTGACTCTAACTTCATTATTAAATAAACTGCTATTACTAGAGGATCACATACTTGAGATATGGAACCATCCTTATATCTTTAAATGCAAAATGCAATACTTTATTTGTCCCATATGTTTATCTGAGGTATCTACTTCCAAGTCTCTACTTTAACGACTTGTGCAAAAAATCTTATTATCTTCGATTTAGATATTATGTGTATTTATAGAAGATTTCAGAGGGGTTTCCAATTTTCAAGTAGCACCAGGTAGAGGAGCACAGGTATTTCCCCAATAGGGAATGATGTAAAATGGGTTTGTGTTATTCAAATGCTGACAGCATTTTGAGGAAAGAATCAAATAAATTCTTTATTAAACTGACTCCAAGAAATTTGTCTAAATGCTATATTAATTATTTCACATTACTACTAAGTAATATCACGTGTCAATAAGGACAGAATATGACTAATAATATCAAGCAACTGAGTATACTGACTTTTCTCCATGCAGCAAACATGGCAGAGTTCTGTCTCATCCTTCCCATCACCACTAGCACAGGTGCACACTTCCAGTCCATACTTTTCACAAATAGAACCAGAGCATCCCTGCAAGAAAAGGGATATTAAAAACATAAAAGGTAACTCATTCAGAAACTGGTTTTGTATTCGCATCTTGAACACCTGACACAATCAACATGTTGGCAGTCAAAAACTCTATGATTATCATCTCACCCCATTTAGACAGACTTGGGTTTCTGCATGGCAGGCAGTGAAGTTTGCTTTAGGCTCTGATGTTGGACACTGGGCTGAAGCTCCATTACACATGCCCTGATGGGCACACTCCGATTCCTCACGACACTTCTCATTACGGGTTTTGTAAGTGCACTCAGCAGTGCAGCACGGACCTTGGCTGGGACTGAGGAGAAAATACAGGGTTTTAGTGCATATACAATTCACAGACACAGAGAAAAACCTTTGTATATAAAATGTACATACACTAGAAGTCACTTTTACGGTTATTTGTAACTAACCTGCACACTTTATTTGGCTTGAGTTTGCACTTTTTGTTGTCTGGTTGGTTAGCATCATAGCAGCACTGGTCCCTGCACTGATCACTGTAGCCACAGTCACATTCCTCTCCTGGTTCTACAAGTCCATTTCCACAGATTTGCTGCCCAGATTCTGTTTAAATGTATGTGTGGAAATGCATTAGAAAAACAAACACAATCTTCTCAGTGACAGGGAGTAGGTCTGGGTAATATGCAGGGCTGTAACGATATTCTCAACTCATGATTCAATATCATTCAGAATACTAAGTTTACAATTCTATTTTGGGTAAAACAAATTCTAATTCAAAACTATGCATATTTTATTGATTAAGTTTTTGATAAAAAAATACTATAGCTCCTACAAATAATGCAAGTTACTAGAAATAAAGGATTTAAATTAAAAAGAAAATACTGTATCTCCAACATATATAAAGAGTGGAAAGAATCCATTTTATTTCTGAATAAATAAAAAAATCTTTAGTCTGCTGCACTTTAAAATTAATTAGGTGTTTTAAATGGAAGCAGTATGTATGAAAATGCAATTGCATTCGATGGCTTAATGTATGATGCACATTTTGACATTTTTGCATTGCGATGTATTCTACAACAATGCATCAATACACTTACATTATGATACATTATATGCTCGAGTTCTCATTATGATTTCCTTTTTTTAGTTCTTACAAAAGAAAAAATTGAACATTTACTTTTAAATAAAAGGTAATACATTTTTTAATTACAATAGGTAATGGAGGTGGAGCTATGCAAACAAAGTAATAAGAAGTACCTAATACAGCAATCAAATAACTGTTCCTTTCAAATATCTCTTTAAGAGATTTAAAACTGGGCAAGCACAATAACAATTCTCCAATACAAAAACTAGAAAACAAAAGATATTTGCTTAGCTACAGAGCTCAAATGTCTGAGACCACAAATCAAAATGCTACTACTGTACTTTGAAAGTACTGTACTGGTCATTGAAAAAAGAAACACCAGTTTCCGAATTAGCATTTGGTGTGTATTGTATTAGTACTTTGTACCAAAGCTGGCTTTAGCCAATTTCTTATAGAGGGTGTGGATCTTACATCTAATACTGAATTCCACAGTATGCAGAATGTTGTCCTATTTTCAGGGTTGGCATGGCCTGTGCTGGTGCGAGGCCAAATGTGATATCTTATAAGGAACCCTTGCAGCACCCCTGTGCCCACCAAGGAAACATAACCTGGATTCCTTACCATCAGGTGACCTAAATCTGGAATCAGTACTTAGGAATAGGCCTTACCTACAAAGCAGTTGCCCCTCTTTTTCTCTAGCACTTGGCTGATGTTCCGAATACTGCACAATGAGAACTTGTTGTTGTTGAGCTTGTCTCCTGATGTGGCTCGAGCATACATAATGTAGTTGCCTTTTTCCTTCTTGTCCTGGCTCTTTGACTCGCCTGGTGTGCATTCAGAGCCCGAGTCGTGCTAAGAAAAAAGAGGAACATCTAATTAACCATGTCGTCATCAAAAATGAACAATTTTTATTTGTTCAAGAATGTTCAACTCAGTGCATCACCGAAGCCTTCATAGCAGAGTCGTGAAGAAATAAGAAAGGAAGATCACTACTTCAGGTTGCCCTAAATTACAGGAGAACCAAAGTTGTGGCCCACTTCATGAGCGAAGGTGATGTGTGAGACTTTCGGGGGCACATGTGATGCGTAGTTCTGCACTGTAATAATCCCAGTGTTGAGAGACTTTCTCTTCCCATCAGAATACAGCTTACTCTTCTCACAAATACCACCAGAGCTCCCTGAAAGAACATCCAATAGAATAACTAACTATCAGACCACACTCCATTTTAAGACCACATAAACAAGCACAAACACAGATTTTTACATTTCTG
>JAUZSV010188215.1:0-12889 GCA_034780495.1 Parotocinclus cesarpintoi
GGCTATAATGGGTGGTGCCAATCTGTAATACCCAATGCCAGTCTCTTATACCCAATGCCAGTATCTAATAATCAATACCCGGCTATAATGGGTGGTGCCAATCTGTAATACCCAATGCCAGTCTCTTATACCCAATGCCAGTATCTAATAATCAATATCCGGCTATAATGGGACGGTGCCAATCTAAAAATACCCAATGCCAGTCTCTTATACCTGATGCCAGTCTCTTATACCTGATGCCAGTCTCTAATGATTAATGCCTGGCTATAACGTCCGGTGCCCATCTATAATACCCAATGCCAGTCTCGATTAATCGATGCCAGGCTATAATAACCACTGCCAGTTTGTAATAAGTTATGCCAATCTGTAATATGTGTTGCCAGTCCGTATGCCCATGTTTGGGTGGCATCTCACGAGCACGGCGTGAGATCAGATGAATCATTTAACACGTCTCCAGCTTACAGATGTTCATCTGCAAATTATTTAGAGAACTAAATGAGGGAGGAAGAAAAAAAAACAACAACAACAGCGACGGCGACGAGCTGCGAGAAAAAAAATCAAACAAACCTGAAGCTCTGAGCGTTCCCTTAACGAGCAGCTAATTACTGCAAACCTCCGAATTACAGACTGGTGAGAAAAGATGGGTGGGGGGGGGGTGTAAGAAACAAAAAACTAAACTTAAACTTGAACCAATTCCAGAATCGCTCTACATAAACAAAGCTTAGAGAGAGAAATATGGCGAGAATCAAACACTTTGCCAACTGTTAAGCACGCAGGGGGATTTTCTTTTTGGATCTGTGACAAGAACAACTAGGAATTTAGAGACGCCCCCTCAACATCGGTTTATAAAGTAAAACTGAGAGGATTATAACAGTGTCTATAAATAAAAGATCAATTATAAGGACATTATTTGGTGTTCAGTCCCTTCCCTGATCCAGACCCGGTCCAATCAGGCATCAGATGCCCTGCTCCCTAATCTCACTAGGACACAGTGAACCAGCCTTGGACCTTCTGACCTGTCTGGGTTCGTATACGACCTCAGTCTGACGCAGGGCAGGGTCCAAAGGGCCGAGGAAACGAGGAAAAAAAATCTCCCAATATCAGAGCTCTATTATCAAATCAATATCTATACTGTAATGTAGTTTGAGAAGCAGCCTGAACGTGTGTGTGTGTGTGTGTGTGTGTGTGTGTGTGTGAGAAATAACGCGCCGTTAGCGATGACTAGGTCGTCCTTCTTCAGAATAAACAGCATGAGAAAAGATGAAGACACGATTTCTGCTCATATTAGGTTGGCACAGCGCTCAGCCTGGCATTTACCCACGCAAAGTTCAACCTTTTTTCCCAACCATGCACATTTTCGAGCAGCATCCACAACCGTCCCAGTGTCAGACTAACACTCCAAACAAGGCTCTGGGCTTCTAATCACCAGGTCATGACCCTTGTTTCTTCTGCTCGGCTCAGCTTGGAGTCTCCCTGGATTTGGGCTTCTCCTAAACGGCGGAGGTGACGTCCCGTAAACAGAACGCATCCCCAGCGCAATACTAGTCAGTGTCACCCTGTCACACGGCTTCAGACACCGGTCCTTCCTCGGGACGTTCTCTTATTAAGAGCTTCAGCAGCAGGGACGTCCCTGTCAAAAGTAATTGACCATCCCGGAGTTCACAGCGAGGCTCAAACAAAAGGCGGAACGGTCGCTACTGAATTGAGCCTGCATAACGGAGCGACTTCTGCGCTCCTCCAGAACAGCCTGGTTTAGAGACAAGCTCAGAGAACGTGTCATCACACCAGGACGGGCAGAACAATCAAAAGAGGGAGATAAACACGGTGTAAACAACGCAGGATCCAAACCTCAAAGAGCTCAAAGAGAAGAGAAGTTTAAGGTGTGTTCCTCTAGATGTTCTTCCTCAGCTGTAATCATTTCATTACCTTCCATGCTGTTCGAGAAAAAAAAGGTTCTTATTTATTTATAGACTCAAATAAAAGTCTATTTATGAGTCTAGTCTTTTATAGACTCATATTCTACATCCATAACTAATAAAATATAAAGAAAAAGAACAACAATATGAGCCAAATGTATCAGGACGCCCTAGGGGCCAAATCTTTTAGATCTGTTTCTATAAATAATGAACTTCTGAGTCGCCCTGGTTCATATGTGACCGTTAACACTAGTTTGGGCGAAAGCAACGGTTTTTTTGTCAGGTAAAAAGCCCAAATATTGGCTCACACATAATGTTTTGGTAATGCCACACTGACCCCACATCCACAGAATGTTCCACTGAGTCTCTTGGATCAATCCTAACAGTTAGAAATTATCTATAAATTCTACTAATACAGTCGAATCCGGTTAATGGGACCAGCCGCTTATTCTGATCAAATCCTAAAGTACAGAAACAAATCATGTTATATACATGTATTGGTATTCGCTTATTCGGACCAAAATTCCTCTTAATCGGACCAAAGAATGTGAGAGCGAATAAGAAAAAGAATCCACTTAGAGCAGATACAAAGCGGATCAGCGAGATATGGGAGGATTTTTGGGATCCCCGGGAGAATTTTATGCTTTTATCAAAAGTCAGGAAATCCGAAAACTTGTGTTGACAAGAACAAAACCAGCGGGAGGTGACCACGCCCACCACTTTCTCGATTCTGTTCGAGCGCAGTCCGTCAAGAGAACGCGTCAGATCCCACTGGATAAGTTCTTCAAATCATAGATGTGCAGCTGAAAAGTCTGCAATTGAATGTTTCTAGTACCCTGTTGAATTTATTTCTAGAACATTTAAGACGGTTCTCGATGACTAAGTGGGACCAGTGTGCTAGCAAGGTATTTGTGATGAGTTGGCCAGTCGGTGTGTATCGTGTTGTACTGTTACTGAATTCTGTTAATATTGCCGCAGCGTCTGTTGTTTTTTCCCAAAGAGCAAAGGGGCGTGTGTCTGTCCGTTATGGGGATTTTAAATGATCTGCTGAGCATCTTTAAACTGGTCCTGCTATCGGATCTATCCAGCAGGATCATGGTCCAAATTGTAACAGAAATGGTTTGCTTGTACACACACTCCTTTGGGATGACCTTCTGATTCACCTGCTGAAAAGCATATGAGAAAGCAGTGGGGTTTAGGAGGAGAGAGGGTGTGATATAAAATAGGAGAATCTCTGACATTCCTGCGTTCTCCAGTGTCCTTTAGCTTTATCCGAGAGTCACCGCTGTTATTTTGGCACACAGAGAGGTTGCTGCCTGTTACTAAGGGCTGCCGATGCTATAACGTGTTTTATATGGTGGAAGAGAAGGAAATTCGGCTGCTTTGAGGCTGAGCTGAGGTTACGGGAGCAGGCTGAGATACTTTGGGTCTATTCTAGGTGCAGAGAAAGATCTGCCTCCGACAGACCCTCCCTCAACGGCAGTGCGGCGCACAAGCCGTCCTTCTCCCGGGTCCACAGAGCCGGCTTATTGGCTAATGAGGGAGGGGCCCACAATTAGGAGCCATCCTGCGAGCCTTTTTGATTGGGCTAGACCAGAATGATGTCACCGAAGCCAGCTGTTGATTTGGCTCAGCGCACCGCCGTGCGCATGATAGAGAGAGAAAGAGGGCTGGTCGTCGTGGCGATGGGTAGGGAGACGGACAGAGCCGAGGTGAGCTCCGCCAAACGCGCTCGGTGCCACAGCGCTATGGAAACGAACGATGCACGCCGCCGCAAGGACAAGGCTCGTGCCGAGGCAGGTGGGAGACTGTACTGCAGGTGTGTGTGTGTGTGGGGATTTATATTTTATGCAGAGTCATATTTTTATTGTTTATGTTCTGTTGTATATTTTGTCATTTGTAATAGGCTTGGAATTTCTAAACATTTTTATTATTGCAACACACTGTCTAATATCTGCATAAAATGCTGGTGATCTAATAATTATAAGCTGTGTGTGTGTGTGTGTGTGTTCCTTGTCTTGCTATAGTTGTGAGGACCTTAATGTCATTACAGTAATAGCCAAGTCTGCCAGTTGTTAGGTTTTAGGATTTTACGTTTTGCTGTTCCTCTTTTTTTTTTTTTTTTTTTTCCCTTTCTATTTATTTGACACAGAATAAAATGGTTTGCTTTAGTTTACTGAGGTTAAAGTGGCGTCTTAACTTTGAATTCAATGGAAAGTCCTCACACGTATAGCGAGGTGTGCGAAAGCGACAGCATAATCTCCGTGGTGCGCTCCTTCAGTGTAAATTGCGGCACGTAGCCTCGGGCGCTCGCTTAACACTGGTAATGTCTGGAACAGTTTGAGTGAAACGGGTGCCACGTGCCAAGAGAAATGCAATAATGTATAAATAAATAGTTTGATTAGTGGATCTTCCTGGTTAGTTTTGCCTGTAAACAAACTTCTCCAGACTTATTTGTACTGTAAAACACGGTGTTGCTCAGCGCGTTATTCGACTGCGTTAGGACTCTTAGGGATATGATCTTGTTAGATATTTGAGCCTGGTTTCCTTTGAGATTCTCTCGAGTCCTTTCTCTAATTGTTCTTATATTGCTTTGTGACACTTTCTCGTATTTTCAGACGTCTAAATCGTACTGAGGATGATAATTCACTCGGAAAACTTCAGCCCAATGTCACGCTGAAATTCTGTAGGTATAATACAAGCCAAAGATCATACTCATCCGTTTTGCATGTTCAGGGTTTATATGGGACTCTTATTATTGTCACGGAACGACACCAGGTTTCCCAGTGAAAGGGTTAAATTAATTATAGCCTACTCCCTTATTAAGTTGGTTATTTAAATGTAATATTTTGTCTAAGAGGTTCCTTGAAAAGCTTTGTAAAGAGAAACCAAGTGATGACTTTATTTCATAACGTTTTTAAATGTATTTATTACTGTCGTACATCATATTTTCTATAAACGCACAATCACTGAATGCAAAAATAAAATGAACATTTTCACCACCTACCCTCTGGAGTTCACTCTTGTGTGGGTACTATTTTATTGTAATGATTAATAGCGTGATATTAAATCAGATCTGTTTGTGTCTACAGATTTTATGAGCCAACAAAAAAAAAGCACAAAAATCTGAAGCTATGATTGTAAATGATCTGCGGTTAAAAGATAAACCTGTAAACAGACCCCGTATTGGTGTATAGGTACAGGCATAGAGCTTTATCTTTTAATATAAACCATGTACTTTTCTCGAAATAATGTCACATTCTTTATGTACTCGTGTCACATCCTGTTAGAAAGTCTCATATCCAGACAGAAATATAATTTTTCTCTCCAAGGAGACCCGTAAAATTTAAATACTGTTGTCACTCTTAAACCATAATAAAAAGTAGATTAACTTAAGTAGTATTTTCTGGCACATTATACATTCTTTTGGTGTTTTATAAACTTTGGGTTTGAAAGTAATTCAAGTTAATTAATTACTTAATAGACATCAAATTAATAGGAAGGTAAATTAAATCGTTTTACATTTCGCCGCATCAAACCCGAGGTGTAACAACAATACTGCAGGTGTTTCGTTTTTCTTTTTTTTTTCTTTTTTTTTTTCTGTAAGTGTGAACGATGTACATTTTCTTGATGATTTAAGATTTTAAACAAACAAAAAATAATTTGATTAATAATATCAAAATAAATTGCTAGAAACAGAGGTTGTAAAATGTAAATTGCTCTATTGTAGCTTCACCATGTTTTATTATAAATCATTACAATCAGAAATGTATTTCTGAAGAATAACAATTTGAAATAATTCATAGGTTAAATAAAATTACTAGTGTGAAAAGTAACCTATAGTTTGCAGAATTTAGGAGTTTTGAGTGCATATGGGAGCATGAAGTATGATTGGGCCCTCTGGTGTTCAGTAAATGCAATAGCATTAGATGGCGTAATGAAACGCGTTTTTATCAGTATTAACGAATTTAACATTTTTGTGATGCCTCGTTACACTCTCAGTGACTTTAAATCAGTTTCTAGCAACAATGGGTTTAAGATGAAATGCTGTTAATAACTGCAAATGTCTAGAAGGTCTGTCAATGGCACTTTAAAAGTATTTAAGTTTTATTTTATATGCTAATACATGGATGTAGGGGTGGGAAATGAGCTGATTATATCTGAATATTTTCTTTTTCATGATGCTAATTGACGATGCATATTATTGCAGCAAAAACCCAAACTGACTTAAATTCTGTGCTGCCCTTCATTTAAAAATGGCTAATTGCACGCTTTCTAATGAAACATGCAGTCGCTCAGTGTTTATTAATCTCCGCCTGTATCCTTAATATGCTCAGAAAAGCACAATCACAAAAATGGTCATGAAATATCATTAAAATATTGTCCTATATTTGAGGTTGGAAAGCCAAAGAAGTGTTTGTGTGTGTGTGTGGGTACTACCCTTACATATTAGGGGCTGTTTGAAATTGAGATATCCCATAATGCTTGTGAGCAGTGTACATAAGAATGCAAGAATGTTGAGCAAATCTTTATGGTTGAGAAAAATTTGTAGCTCCTTCAGATGTTCGACTTTGCTGAGCATACAAATGCATGACATGGATTACAGCTCCCCCTAGTGATCATATAACAGAACATGTAGACTTGGACTCCATCTGCGTTGGCTTTATGTCCTCCCTGTGCCAACGAAAGGGATATTATTCACTGGACAGGAGTGCCCCCACATTGACTGTTCAGTAGGGTGTATGATCACCAGAGAGTCCCAAAACACACGGATAGTGATTATCCAGCAGTTCTTGTGGATCCTCTTGATATAAAATACCCCCTTTTTGTGAGCAGTGTCCTACCTGACCAATCATATGGAGTTTAATTATAGTGTGTAAACACACAGGCCATGCTTGGTGCACAAACAGAAGAAAGAAACGCACTACTTTTTTTATAAATGTTCCTGCTTTTTATAGACGGACTAGTGGCTTGTCTTTTACACACACAGCTGCACTGTTTTATAGATAAATACATGAGTTTATCTGCTCTTAATCTGATCCTAAATTCTGAAACCTGATAAACAGCTGGATTTGATGCCACTCATTACATTCCTCATAGCATGTACACCAGTTACCTGATATCAGTCTGTGCATCAGATCAAGCCTGACCAACACGGTTGCCAGGTCTGCTCATTGTCATTGATTTGGGTTGTCGCACCTTTCTGAGATTATTGGCTGGTTGCTGAAAGTAGAAATCCGACTCGTGGACTCAGTTTTCCTTTATCAGATTACTCAAGTGCATGTGAATGGGCAAAAATCCTATCTTCTGATCTTCTGATATCAGATTAAGTGCAGGGAAGTATAATAGTGATTATGGAGAGTTAAGGTTGGATAGAACAGCGTGTTTAATAATGTAAACTATAATAAACACTGATCTAGCACTTCTGTCCTTTCTGGACTGCTATTGCACACAAAGGGACAGGGGAGTGTCTCCCAGCCCTAAAAATGGCCAGCTCTTCCACTGACTGCTGCTAGACTGGTGCCTCGTCCAGAGTACAGGGCTTTATCGACCAAACCTTATACAGCATAAAGAAGGGGCAAAACTACACTGCCCACAAATTAGGGGATATTTCAGAATGAGTTATAATGAAAACATTTTTTACATTTGATTTAATGAAACAATATCATCAGAAAAGCAAGTACAGTCAAAAAAATGTGATTACACAAACTCCATTATGATGATTGATTAGCAAGTATGATCACCCAGGAGTACCAAAACACACTGATAGTGATGATGAGCGATGGAGCAGGGACAGGATCAGATTATCCAGCAGTCCTTGTGGGATCCTCTTTATATTCATTTTGAATATCCCCTACAAGGACAGAAAGATCTGACATTTTTTGCATTGTGGGGACATGTGCCAGTTTCCCATGAGGAAACAGTTTCTTCACAAATATATAAATTTATTTTGAAAAATCAAGAGTTAAAACATTTGCTTTAGGTTACTGAGGATAAAGTTAGAGTTAAGGATAGGTGTAGGGGTTATTATTTATTAGCTACAGTAATCATTATGTCTACAGAAATTCCCCAAAACATATAAATACCAGGTTTGTGTGTGTACATGTACAGTATATCTATAAACACAAATACAGTGGGGCCCAAAAGTGCTAAACCCCATCAAGATCACAAATTTGAAGTCCATACTGCCAGTTCAGCTAAATGGGGAACATACAAGAAATTCTGAAATGTGTCATTTAATTGATCAAAGATTCAACATTTAATTCCTTTGTTATGCTGATTATATAATATGTAATGGGAAAAAAGTAATAAATTAGAGAACAATTACAATGTAAAAACATTTTACTAATGAATGTATATTTTGTGTCTCACTCTCACTTTCAATTTTTTTTCAAAAGTAGATACATTACTAAAAATATTACTTATATAGACATAGGTTGTAAATTCCAGGAGATTCAGTGTTTGCCACTCTAGCACATCCACATACAAACGGTCTTAGTTCGTGTGGTTTTTTTTAATCACACTGAGCATTATAGTAAAGATTAGCTTTATGGCTGTTTAACTCTGGTGATTGTGCTGGTTACTGGGAGGAGAATGTGTGTCAGCAGTGGTGAGGTTAAAACAAAGCTCTATCCATCATGCTCACTGAGGCTTCAATAATTGGGTGAGGATAAATGGGGCATGTTTTTCTAGAGGGAAACATGAAGAAACACCAGCGAAAACAGAGCGATTGGAATCCAATGAGGTTAAAAGTAAGAATTTAAAACAGACATATTTTGTGTATTTTATACTAGACCATGGCAGAGCAGACACAGTATCTGCACATGAAGGTCTTTTACAGGGTTAACAGTCCTTGGTGGAGCACTGGTCTATTTAGAATGGAAACCATTTGGCAGGAATAAAACTAGCCTAAAACTTAATCAATAAAAACAAAGTTTACAGAAATACTTTATTAGATATTGATTGGACATCAATTTTAAAAAGTAGAACAAGTTTAATGAATCTGAAGCTTATTTTATTTTATTAGAAAATCTTTTGTGCCATTGTAAAGCGCATTGTTCTAACATAGTTCTGTGGTGCAACTAATTAGTTTTTCTTTTACCACTTTAGATACAGCACTATTGTCTGAAGAGTCTAAACAGATTAATTTAAACACCAACTGTCCACAAGTATAATTAAGATTCAAGGAAAGGTGTATGATAATATCAGATATGCACTCATGCAGTATTAATATTCATTAATTCATTTATTTTGTTATTCACTTAGTCCTAGACAGGATTGTGAGAAAGCTGGTGCCTAGCCGGCCGCACAGGGTGCAAGGCAGGAACAAACCTAGACAGAATACCCAGAGAAAACCCACACAGACACAGGGAGGATATGACAACTCCTTAAAAGCAGATCCCAGGGATGGGAATACACTGAGGATGTGTGCACCATCTGTCACCCTAGTATTAACATATTAAATTATCATATTAATAGAAAAGTATGTTAATACTAGGGTGACATAAATTGTTACATTTAATAACTAGTGTGCATTAGCAGCAATAACACTTCTTGTAGCTTCTTGTACGTGTGAGGAGGCCACTCCCAGTTCACAGTATCTTGTTTGGTTTAAGTTCTCAATTTGTATTGTTTTTTTTGGATTTTGTATGAAAGTTTTTAGTTTATTGTTTCTATATTGATTGCATATTAGTCAAGTCTAAGGTGGAGTGACATCTGCAAACCATAATGCTCCCTTTAGTATGCTTAATAGGTGGAGTGAGGCTTTGGTCTTGCTGTAACTTTTTTTTTTTTTTAATGGAGTTGTGTCCATTAAAAAAGTATTGTAATACATGTGGCTCATTTTTCATATTGTAATCTGCAATTTTCAGACTAAACTCACTCAGACATGGCTAACTGTGTCTGTGCAGCACCTGGCTATTTCAGGTTTTTAAGGCATGCTGAGAGACTTAAACTTGGGTCACCATCCCATACACTTCAGTCAAAATGTTTTTGTCTCATCTGTACTTCATAGACTATTGCAGTCCTTTTTTCTGATATTCTCTGAACTTTGTTTTCATGAGATCATGGATCACATAAACAGACAATTTCTAATCATGTTGATTTCTTCTACACAACATTAGAACAATTACATTCTTTTTTGACCAGAAAAACTGCTCAGATTCTCATACAGGTTTTACAGGCTCATTGTCATTCCAAGGATTGTTTACTGCAATGTTTTGCTTGCTGGTCTACCTTCATGTTTTATTGTTCAACAACAAAGCATTCAGAATGTCGCTGCCCTCTTGTTCACATCTTAGCTCTTTTTTTGTCAACATTCTGATTTGACCATTTAGGAAGGTGCTTTTGTGGAGCAGGTACATCTCTATAGGCATTTCTATTATACATACAGTATATTACACATTTATATTATACATACAGTATACAAAATTTTAGACAATACTGCAACGGAATCATATGCTGAAGCATTCATGCAGGTTTGCATGCCATGTGCGTATAAAACTTATCAAAAAAGACTTAGATTAAGACTAAGCCTTTTGAATGTTCAGCATTCTACTCCCAAATATAACTGTACACAGTGTACACTGTTTGTATAAATCAGTTTGTATAAATGTGTTGGCTAAAGATCATTATGTAATTTGTATGATTTTATTATTGCTTTAGTAATAGTAAAAAACATTGTGTGTCATGGATCTATATCTCTTGTCTCAGGAAAAGACATCCTGTATTAGAAAAAAAAAGTTATAAAAGCTTTTTAAAGAAATACTTGTATTTTTGTTTGTTGTAGTACAAAAATGTTGTACAGTGTTGTAGTTTGTAGCATGTACTATTGTATTTCAACAGCATTTATAGCCACGAACTGCCACTGAGACACCTTATCAGACATTTGACACATTATATAAAAACATAAAAGAAAAAAGAAACATAATGTAGCATTATAGGCTCCATATATCGATTTAGATCTTTAACAATTAAATGGTACTTTGTTAATAAAAAGGAAAAAATGAAATGAATATAAGATGTAGGACAGTGTGATACCTCATGCTCTGTTTCCTCTGCAGTCTATGATACCAGCCAAGACAGATACTGATGACTTTAGTAAGGGATTTTCCCTTGTGGCTTGATATAATGCTCCCCAACCCATTTTGTAGGAGGGTACTCAGAAAGCTCGACTGCAGTTCTTAAGACACAGGACTAGTTGTGGTGGGAGGAGAAGGAGGGTGCAGAGATAGTCCTGCAGTCGAAAAACTATGAAATGAGTGTGGGAAAGTGAAATCATGCAGCAGTAGAGAAAATAGCAGCACATTTAGAGAACAATGTGCTATATTACATTTTAACATCTAACATCTTTTCTATGTAGCTTTGTTATATGCTGCTTTTCTCTCACTTTTTGGATCTTTGACCTTTTGGAAACTTTTATTCATCCACCCTGTTCTCTGCTAATACCTTACTCTGTGCAATTTAACTGGCAGCCAGACTGGCCCAGTTGAGCAGAGCTGAGGTGGAGTCTCTCCGCAGGAGTGTCTGCCGCAGTCACTTCAGGTGCTTCCAGCTCTCTGCCGCAGAACACACTGCATGAAGGAGCCTTGTTCAGTCTTCTGAATTTTTAATGCATGACTCAACTATTAGTGTGCAATAGATCATATGCTACTGAATCAGCACATATACAACAATTGAAAATATAATCGTTTATTCTATTGTTTTACTTTATTGTCCACCATGCAACTCTGGGACTGTTGTCGCCTAGTGGTTAAGGAACTGGACTCAGAATCAGAAGGTCCAGGGTTCAAATCCCACCACTCCCACAGTTGGGTCCTTGAGCAAAACCCTTAACCCATAATTGCTTGGATTGTATCAGACTGTATCAGTTGTAAGTCACTATGGATAAGGGCGTCTGCTAAATGCTGGAAATGTAAATGTAAATGTACGCAAGGGCAGAAACAACCCTAGACGGGGCGCCAATATTAAGGACCACTTTTTAGACACCAATTAACCTAGCACACATATCTTTGGACTGTAGGAAGAAACCAGAGTACACAGAGTAAATTTAAGCAGGCACAGGAAAGACATGCAGACTCATTTTACTCCATTTTTTTATGATTTGGAAAATAAACTAAATAACACACCTTTTTGTGTGTTGGTGGGGGTTGTGGTTGGGGTTGGGGGTTGGGTAAGGATAAAGACATTTTTACAATACAATATTTTTACTCTCTTTTCTCTTTTTATTTTATATTAAACAATTGGTTCATTAATTTAAGGTATTAAGAAACAAACACCAACTTCTCTGAGAAGGTGCTGCACTGAAGGTGCTTCTCTTCTAATGCTTTTCTATTTTTAAGATAATTTTACTTGGATCTTTGATCCACATCAACACATGTATTAATGTACTGCTGGCTTCCACTGTTTCTGATAAGTCAGGTAGTCAACATTGCAGCTAGTACCGTATATGACATGATGCCCCAGGCCATGAGCTTCCTGCATGTTATAATCTAAATCAGTAATCGTATTCATATTTTTTGTCAGTAAACTAAAAAAACCTTTTTGGAGCATTTATGGTTTCTGAATAGAGATTTCTTGATACCACTTTTATCTTCTGATGCTGATAGGCTAATAGCCTCTGATGATATAGAAATCAGTCCAATACTTTGTTTTACTATTGATCAAACTACTACTACTACTACTACTACTACTACTAATAATAATAATAATAATAATAATAATAATAATATAACAATAGCATACTGTATATGGTAATATTTTCTCATTATGGCAAATTAGCCATGTAAGTATATAGCAGATAGCAGACTAAACAAACTTACTTAACTGACACAAAAAAATTTAATTAAAGTGGGAATGTTGACAACATGCTGTTTATACCAGAACTTGTTTTCTCCCAGTTTTTAATCCAGTTGTCTGGGTCAGTATCAGCCCAAAACCAAAGCATTGAACCAGACCAGTACTTAGACTGCAGC
>JAUZSV010188312.1:0-12888 GCA_034780495.1 Parotocinclus cesarpintoi
GTGCAATTATTGGAAAATGGAAAAACACCGCAAAAAAACTCTATTACAGTGTTTGCAAACTTGGTCAAGAACTACAGGAAACAATGTGCTTTTCTAGATGTTTTACAACCCCAATTTCAATGAAGTTGGGACGATGTGTAAAACATAAATAAAAACAGAATATGATAATTTGCAAATCCCGTTCAACCCATATTGAATTGAATACAATACAAAGAAAACATAATCTTAATAAGCTTGATTGATATTGATTTTTGTTAACAGATAAGCTTGTAAAAAAATTTTGAAAATATTCCCTCATTGTGAATTTAATACCTGCAACACATTCCAAAAAAGTTGGGACAGGGACACCTTTATCACTTTATCACCTTTCCTTTAACAACACTCAATAATTGTTTAGCAACTGCTAATTGTTGAAGCTTTGTAGGTGGAATTCCTTCCCATTTTTGCTTAATGTCCAGGGTTACTGTTGTCATACTTTGTGCTTCATAATGGGAGACAGGTTTGGACTGCAGGCAGGCAAATCTAGTACCCACACTCTTATTACAGAGCCAAGCTGTTGTAACACGAATAATTGTCTTGCTGAAATATGCAGGGATGTTCCTGAACAATACGTTGCTTGGATGGCAGCATATGTTGCTTCAAAACTTGATTTGTGCTAGTTAAATATGCCATGGGAACTAACACCCCCCCATACAATCAGAGTCCTCAACTTACCCAGTCTTTTATTGCCACTGTCCCAACTCTTTTCGAACATGTTACAGGTCAATTCCAAGTCAGTGAATATTTGCCAAAAAACAAAGTTTGAGCATTAAACATTTTATCTTTGTAGTGTATTCAGTTAAATATGGGTTGAAAATGATCTGCAAATAATTATATTATGTTTTTATTATTGTTTTACAATGTCTCAACTTCATTGGAATTGGGGTTGTAGAAGTCTGTCTGTCACAGTTGAAGTGTACCTACACTAAAATCTACAGACCTCTTCTTTGTATGAAGGAAAACGTGCAAAATCAGAAGTGTATCAAATACTTATTTGTGTGTGTGTGTGTGTGTAATCAAATATGTATAGAAACAGATTAACTATAGTCTGTAATTAAAGAACTGCAAAGTACAGTTCTATAAAACATATGTTAAGTGGAACTTGGAAAATCAAACTTAACATGGAAAATAGATCTTACACCGGAGAATGAGTTGGGGGACTAAACTGCTTTATGAAGTGATTAGTGTGTAAAAAGAATGACATGGTCAACAAGAATACTCACATGGCCCTGTGATTTAAACAATGCTCAGGCTATATAATGTGTGTAAAGGAAATGTCCCACCCCATCATTACACCACCAGCCTTGGCCATTAATCTATGTAGTTCATGCCAGGCTCTGAACAAGCTACCTGGATGTCCCAACTGAAATCCAGACTCATCAGACCAGGCAACATTTTCCATTCTTCTTATGTATGATTTTGTTAAGCCATGAGAATTGTAGCCTCAGTTGCCTGGTCTTAGCTGACAGAAGTGGCACCCAGTGAGATGTTCTGCTTTAGTAAAGTTACATTAATTCAAGTTCTAGTTATATGCATGTGTGTGTTTTTTATAAAGTAAATAAACAGTTAAAACTTTAAACTCAAGTAGGACCATTTTGCTTATTTTTTATTAAATATTCAGTGTTCAATGTGCTTCGATTAGAGCGGTACTATTTATCTACGGCAGCAGTACATAATGCAGGACGAACTTTCTTCTTAGGTTTTGCTCAGTAAATGTCTGAGCTGCTCTTCTTTGATGCTTCTGTCTAGTCTTTGTGTTTCAGATTCTAGAACTGGAGGGACAAGCTTCTTAGTTACCAATGCAAGGGAGTCACTCAGGTCCTGCCTCAATGTCTGCAGCAATTTACTATTCCTTACTGAACAGTCAATAAACTCAGATAATTCCTGATGATCTGCAGCCAATAGCAGATGCAAATGGTGAACCTGTGTAATTGCAGAGAAAGAAAGAGTCACCATAAGTCTGTAGCTATGATAAACCTGATCAGAACCATATTCAAACATTGTTTTTCCTCTAATCACTCCAAAACCGTGTAAAAACTAGAATAGGGCCTTGTACAGACCTTCTTTCAATTAAGCAAACTGACCAAATTAAGCACAACGTTTTTCATTTATTCTACTTTTTCTCAACAAATAGGACCTGGTGATCAACATACATGCAAATATGTAAATAAAAATTTCTTCTCTTAATGTGTTTCTGAAAAGTTCATCTGTGATTACAGAAACGGTTTATTTTGGTTTGCATGCAAATGTGTCAGTGTCTGAGGCAACAAAGTTATTTTTAAAATGATATCAGTTTAAAACAATGCATTCACCTGTTTAGTGAGATCAATTGCTCGTGCTCTCAGATTACTGACTTCATCAGCTACAGCTGGAACATGGCAATCCTAAAGGAGATAAGATAACAGACCAGATTTTCACACATCAATTCAATACATCAAGTAGTACGTATTACCATTACTCCACAAATTATTTACATTTTGTCTATAATGAGTTGGATTTTTAGTTTATTCGGTTATACTTTATTGCTTTCAGCATCATTGGTTATATACAACAGACACACAGTTACAGTTTACAGTTAAAGTTTTTGTTTGTTTATTTGGCTTATGCAATGTCGCCATCGGCATCGGTGGCCATTTCAGCAACACAACTAAAGACCAATTTAGTGTAATCAGTTAACTTAAATTAACCTAAAATTACTCAGGTTAAATTAACCTGAGTAAACCCACCCATGGGGAGGACATGTGAACTCCACAGAGGCAGAGTCTGAAGTTGGACTCAAATAGGTAACTCTGGAGCTGTGAGGTGACCTTTAAGGTAGGTGCCATTATACCACCTTAACTGGGCTGGAAAGCTAATCTCTAAAGCAGTGTACAAACTGGCCAACTGCATGCAAACAATCAAGCAAGAGAAATTCGAAAATTATTCTAGTATAATTGTGAAATTAAGTCACAATTAAATGAAAAGTTTAATAGCTTAGATTTGACTACCTCAATTTGACACAAATTAATATTTACAAAAATATTTTGCATAATACAGCAGAGAATTCAATGGACCCAGCATTATGATTAGTTAGCAAAAAAAATCATATTTAACACAGAAAATAAAATGAATATACTCTACATGCATACTGCGCAATGTTGTGACAGCTTTGTAAACAACCGTTGGGACAAACATAGGACAAACAGTTCTGACAGCAATCTCGAATAAGAAGTAACTATAAGAACTAAACGTATCTTAGGCAGTGAAATTGTACAAACGTGCAGGTAAAAACAATTAGTGGAAACAAAATGCCATGACTTTGAGTTATTTAGAATTGTTGCTGTGGCTATGTGGTTAAAAGACTGTTCTATGTAAACACACTTTTTACTAAAGCAACTCATCATGATCATGAACTGAGAATTATGATGATCAATATGTAAGTGTTCTAACAACAACAAACATTGTCTCTCACAGTGTGGCAAAAGTGATTTCCTGTCCAAAGGACATATCTATAAATAATTAAATAGTTTGAGTTTGTAATAATGAATTCAGATCTCTGGACTCAAGTATACCTGTTTTAATGTATCTTTAAGGTTCCTCTTCTCCACTCTTAGCCTCTTTGTGCGATGTTCCAGTCGTGCATTTCTCTGTTGCAATTTCTTTATTAGTAACTCGAGTTGAGCCACAACTTTTTGTAAGGTACACACACGCTCCTGCAGAGTTAAGTCTTTTTCAGATTCATCTGCAAACCAGTTATCTGCTTTCTACAAAATAAGCGAAGCAAATAACACATTGCATTACCAAATGTATTTCCAAACAATATATAAAAAGACTTAAAGTTTAAACCATATTTCAGGTTGCAAATAACATGAATAGTATGCAAGCTATAAACCTAACCAAACCTGCTAACTAATGGTTTGACTTTTGACAAGTCATTCTCTGATAAAAGGATGGGTGCCACAGTAATGCAGGGTTACCTCACAGCTCCAATATCCCTGGTTTAATCCCTATCCCTGCCGGTGTGGAGTTTCCTCCCACATTACAAAAACGTGTGTTAGGTTAATTGGTATTTTAAAATACATGTGTGTAAGAGTGAATTGTGCCTGTCTAAAGGCACCGCATCACTGACGAGGAAAAAGTGAGTGTGAAAATGAATTAATGACTGAACAAAATAACTAATGACTTTAAAGGGATAAAACAAATGTGTGTACATGTGCATGTGTGCACTTGTGCTTTGGGGTTGCACATTTAAAATTCGTCACTAATTCAGCTTAATTAATTACTGATATTAGATCACAAACTGATAGCTAGACTGGTAAGAAGAAGGTACAGGTAGAGTTAAGATACTAAGGCAGTCATCAACATCCTCTACGATACACATTCAGTTTAGATATTTCATAGTATAATTCCAGATCCCCATTGTAATACATTGTTCACAAAATTTGAGGAGATTTCAATATGAATATAAAGAGAATCCCACAAGAACTGATGGACAATCTGATTCTGTCCATGTCTCATTACTGTCAGTGTGTTTTGGCAGTCTTGAGTGACTGATCACCCTACTGAACAGTCAATGTGTGGCACTTTCATCCATTTTCATATACTTCTGTTCACTCATATTTCACTTACTACTCAATCCCGAAAATTTGCATACAATTTGTATAATTTTATTATTTTCTGTACTTCAGTGTAATGCAGTTCAGTATTTTCATTATTCTATTTAGCTTCTAAGTATTTAACTATGTAACTACTATTATGAATTTACACTGCTCCCAAAAATTAGGGGACATTTCAAAATGAATTTTAAGCAATAAAAAAATAAGTATTTGATTGTATTTCATTGAACAAGCAAATCAGAAAAGCAAATGAAAATTCATAGAAAGTTGTTTGATTACTCAAATGAAATGCACTCAATTATGGTGTTTGAGTAGTAACTGATATATTTGTGTTTGTGAACAGGAGAATGTTTAATTGAATGAGAGTATCACACATTGACTGTTCAGAAGGGTGTATGGTCATCCAAAACTGCCAAAACACACTGACAGTGATGAGGCATGGACAGGTTCAGACTGTCCGGCAGTTCTTGTGGGATTCCCTTTATATTGAAATATCCCCTAATTTTGTGAGCAGTGTATTTTTATGTAATTTAGCTTGTTTCTTGTTTTTTTACAAAATATAGGTTGCCCAAAGAGGTTTGGTGCCTTTTGAGCCTCCTCCCAATCTTGCCACTGTCACTGCAGGCTTGGACAATTAGGTTTGCGGGTCAAAACAGTTGTAAAGTTATTGACACTAAATAGTTGGTGAGCTGCTCTATAGTAAAAAGCACTATTGACTAAATTTTACTGCACAGAGGAACAGGCTAAAACTCCTTCACGCTGACATACAGGACAGATAAACAATTCCTGAAGATGTTTAGTTGCAGTTATTGCTGCACCAAATACTGAATGCAAGGGTTCACATACCTTTGTCACTCACTGATATGTAAAATTGTTGTATTGTGAAAAATAAATGTTTTTGTGACTATGTAATGATGTACAATATTTTAAAATAATTTATTTAATTGTGCTACGTTTATCTGCTTTCAGTCTGAAAACCTGACGATGTTTTAGTTCATCTTTATGCAGATTAATTAAATAGACACTAATGCAGATGTACACTTCTGAAGGGTTTACAAACTTTCAAGCACTACTGTCACTAAATACAAAATAAGGAGCAAGTGGATTACAACACTGAAACCACCTGCCTACTGTTGTACATGCCACCAATACTCTGAAGACCTGGATTCCACAAGACCTCCAAAAGGTGTTCTGTAGTATATAGCAGCTAGACATTACCATGCTAGCCACTTCCCATGTGAGTACTTTTATTGTTACAGCTGATCAGTATATACACATAACCTAAATACATTAATTGTATTAATAATTATACTTGTCTGTTTTTTTGTTTTAATTAAATGTGTTACAGCATTACTGGCTATTCATGACAGAAGCAAGTTTACACTGATATTGAGCCAATGTAAAAGCAATCGACTGACCTTATGCATTGCATTGGTCTGTGGAGAAAACCCACACGGACACACAATATGCAAAATACAGGTGCAGTTCAAGGTCAAGAGCTGTGAAGGGATCCTACCACACTAACTACTTGTGTTATTATATCATCCATTATATTACTTGTAATTTATCGGAATAATTAATATTAGGATAACATGAGCTTTAATGTGATTTTTATTTTAAACCACGTTAATTCTGACCTTTTCCAGTTCAGCTTCCTGGTTGTAAAGGTTTTCTGTTGCCAGCTCAAGAAGTATCTGTTCATGAACAATTTCAGTCTCCTTTTCACCCAGTTTCTCTGTAAAACTTCTTTCCTTCTCAGTTATTTTCTTCTTCATGTCCATCTTCTCATCCTCTCTCAATTCTTCACTCGTATGTTGGAACCATTTTTCATTATTTTGACTTTTTTTCGTTGTTATGTTAATGTCACTTTCCTTCTCTCTGAGATCTTCATTAATGAGCTGCAATTGTCTGTCCTTTTCCTCCAGCTCACATTGTCTGTTCTTTTTGTCCTCTTTTAATAATTGTTTATTTTTTTTAATCTCATCATTCTTCTCTTTCAGATCTCTCTCCAGCTGTTTCAATCTTTGCTGATTAGTCAGATCTCTTAACTCATTTCCTTCCACTTCATGGCTCTTCTTAATTTTATTGTTTTCACTGATCCTTAGTTGCTCTTGAAGTTCTCGATTCTTCTTCTGCAGTACCTGAACTTCAAAATGTAGATCTTTTACTTCTTGTGTTGTTTTGTGATCCTTGTTACTTCCTTTTGTTATCTTATCCTTCTTCTCCTCTAAGAACTTCCTAAGTTGTTCTCCTTCTCGATGGCTCCCTTCTAGCAGTTCCTTTAGAGTGACCATCTCCTCCAATCCAGCCTTTAAAGCTTCTTTTATTATTTCATTCTCTTCATTTTTCTCCTTTTCTTTTGTCAAAGAAATCACCATTATTTCTTCTCTTAGCTTTGCCATTTCCATTGATATAAATTCCTTCTTTTCCTTCACTTCATTAAGCTCCTCCTCTCTCTTTTTTAAAACTGAATCTGTCCTCACTTTAAAAGCACTAATTTCTCCTTCTTTCCTCTTTAATTCTTCCCGAAGATCTTGAACAAGGTCCTCTAGCTCAGAATATAACAGTCCTTCCTTTCCCCTGCTTTTCGTCAGTTCACCCTCTAGTTGATCCATGTCTCCCACTATTCCCTGCAAAGACATCTTCAATTGGTCACTTTTATGTGTGTCCTTAAGTCGTTTGCCAAAATTCCCCAGCTCATTATTTTCCTCTCCATGTTTGTGTTCCAAACTGTTTCTCATGCCATTTACATCAATCATTATCTCTTTGCTAGAGATTGTATGATATTGAATTTCTTGCTCTAACACTTTTCTTTGCATTTCTGTGTCCTCACAAACGGGTCCATCAAGCTTTAGTTCTAGCTTAGTGATTTCTCTTTTCATTGTATTGTCTCTGTCCTGTAGTTTACTTCTCCCTTCCTCCAGATTGATCCTTTCCCCTTCTACTCCCACAAGCTGCATTTTCCATTGCTGTTTTTGATCGTGTTTATCCCTTGGAATGCTCTTTGTTTTACTTCTGGGTTCTTCTACTACTTCACCCGTGTGTGCCAGTTTTTTCTCTTGTTCTCTGAGCTTTTTCTCTATGTTTTCTTCTATTAATGTCTCTTGATATTTAGCGTTTAGCTTTTTCATCTCTTCCTCTCTTTCCCTCAGTAAATTTATAAAGGAACCCCTCTCTTGTTCAACAAGAACGAGGTTGTCTAATCTTTCTAGTGGCACTTTCTTTTCACTTTGACTGTCTTCAGCCATTTTCTTCCACTGTTCCATCTTATCTTTCAATTCTTTATTCGTGTACTCCAGGTTTGTAATGTTGTTCTGGAGCTTTTTCAGATTAGTTTCCTGTTCCTTCAGCAGACAAGACGTGTGTTTCTTCTCTTTTACCAATTCTTCTGTCTTTTCTTTTAGTCCCTTCTTTTCTAATTCTTTCAGTTTCAGCTCCTCATTTAACTCCCTTTCTTTTTCTCTCATCTCTGCCTCTCTTACTTCCTGTCTTATTTCCATTTCCTTTACTTTAGCAGCCAATTCAATTGCATTCTTTTCTTTAAGTTCTTCTAATAACATTTCCTGTAATTTCACATTTGCTATTAAATCTTCAATTAGTTTTTTATTCTTTACTATTACTTCATCTTTTTCCCTCAGAAGATCAGCTATCTTTGATGTCTCCTTTAGAGCGCTTTGATTTTGCTCTACTCTTTCCAAAATTCCATTGTTCTCTTTCTGAATATCCTTCACTTTTTCTTTAAATTTTTCCATATCAAGCTTTTCTTCTTCTATTTGACACTCCAGGGATCTGATTTTGGATGATAGTCTCTCCACTTCACTGTTTCTTTCAATAATCAAGTCTGAGAGTCCTTTGTTTTCTGTTTTAAGACCCTCTATTCTCTTCTTCAGAGCATCCACTTCACCATCTTTCTCATGCAGCTTCAAGAGCACAGCATCACTTTCTTTCTTCAACATTTCTCTCTCTTTCTCTTGTATTTTGTGTTTTTCAACAAGTTTCCCAGCTTCAGCCTCTAGCCTTGTGATTTCTGACTGAAAGTTTTCAATTTCATTTTTATTCTTTGTCCTTTCTTCAGTCAGTCCTCTTCTCTCTTCCACACTCAGATATTCAAGTCTCACCGACTCAGACTGAAGACACTTTATCTCACCTAAAGTATAAACAGAAAATGTACTTAGTTAATTCTGCTAACTTCACTGTACTTTAGTCCTCTGAGGCCACTGTAGCCAATGTAGTGATTTGTGTTGCATTGAACCCTCAATATCCAGCAGCTAACCCCTTGCTTCAGAGCAGCCAACACTAAAGTTTGTTTATGACCTTTGTATGTTTAGTTTATTTATGAATTCACTCATTAAGGATTTGCTTGGAGAACATTACAGAAAAATTGGAATTATCTGAATGGCCATGCGCATGCACTTTTGTTATATGGTATGCTCAATAACAAAACAGGTTCATTGGTTACATGATTACTTGTATGCATGTATGTGTGTATACATGTATGTATGTATGCATGCATGTATGTATGTATGTAGGCGTGTTGTGAAATAAGGTGTATTTATATATATATTTTTGTTGTATTTAATTTGAATCCAAATAAATTGTTATTTGCAACAAAAAAAAGACCGGTTCAAGGCAATATTAAAAAAAGAATGTTAATTTAATGTGATATCTGATTACAATAGAAACCCAAAATAAAAATCTCAACTTTTTTGGCATTTGTTGACAAATTTTGAAGCAACATTTTTCCTTTAAAATGTTACACTTACTCAGATCTGACATCTATCATTGCATTCAGCTTCACAATTCACAATTTGTTTAGTGTCCCAACTTTTTGGGAATCCAAAAATAATAATAATATTAAAATAATAATAATATGATTTTAATGTCTTATCTTGCTGTAGCACACATTTCTGACAGTCCCACATAGTAGACAAATTAGATTTAGACGAAAAAAAAATTTGGTTAACATATTTACCAATTAAGGGAAGTGAAGGGACATCTTATTGATCACTGCTCTTGATTTACACTTTGCTGATGTTTTAATGTCATTTAGTAACTTCTCTTATTATTTTGCAAGACATATTTGTTTGCCAGATTTATTTTTGTCCTGTGCCAAAGGCTTACACAATAATTTACACACACATGCACACAAGCACAATCTTGCTTATTTAGACAAATAATTTCAACAAAAATATGAGTGTTTAAAAAGTCTCACCATATAAAACATCTTTGGCCTGCTGCAGAGTATGAACTTGCATTTGGAGCTGCGCATTTTGAACCTCTAATTCAGAAATCTGTTCTTTCGCCACACACAATCCTTGCTGCAGGTCCACCTTTAGATTCCTTTCAAATAAGAATAAAACAAAAAATGTTAAGACAGTACAAAAAATATGAAAAAAATGTATTTAATTAATTATTTAATTGCAAAGAGTATAAACCCAATATATTTCATGGTTTGTGTGGTCAATTTTATTTTATTTGTTATTAAACATCCGTTCTTGCATTTCAGGTCAAACATTTCCAAATAAGTTGGAATGGTGAAGCATTTACCACTTTGTAATGTTGTCATTGTCTCTTTCAACACTTGAAAGACACTGACACTGAAAATGCCAAGTGATTAAGTGTTTCAGGTGTGATTTCGTCCCATTCTTCCACCATCTTAGAGGGGCCGCATTAGTAGGCTGGAAGAATATAACCATATCTCTGTCCAGAGCAGTTCCAGATGCTTATTATTTAATTTAAATCTAGGCCACCCAAGGAGGATGGGTCCCTTTTTAAGTCTCGATCTTCCCAAGACTTCTTCCTTCTACATTCAGGGAGATTTTCCTTGAAACTGTCAAACCCTAAGCTTGCTCAATCTGAGATTGGCCTTTTAAGATAATGTAATATTGTAAAGCTTCTTTGAGACAATGCACCATTGTAAAAAGCCCTATATAAATAAATTTGACTTTGACTTTATCTAATGTTCATAAGTTCACAATCAGGAACGCTGAACATCACGTGGAAAGGATGCAAGGAGAAAGTCATTGCCCTTCAAAAAGGAACGTTGCAAAGCAAAACTGGATTGTGGACAGATAAAAACTGTAATATTTGTTAATATTAATGTTGTTCTGGATTATTTGGAGAACTAAAAACATTTCATTCTAGCTTAGGAACCTTAACAAATCCGATAAATATGGTGGTAGTATCATGGTTTGGCCCTATTTGGCACATCTTAGACATGAAAGGAAAATTCTTAAGGAAAGTCGCAGGACATATTTTTGTGATTGAGACTCAAGACTTAGTAAGTCATGAAGCAACATCCCTAACCACACCTATCATTCTACAAAAGAATACCTGCAGAAAAATAAAACAAACATTTGTGAATGGTCAAGTCAACGTCCTCAGTAAAGTCTTGTGGAAGGACCTGGATAATTTCTACAGGTGTAATATGTGTGTCTATGTGAGTTCTATTTATCTATATTTTGGATAAATAATAATACAGATAAACTTTTTGGACTTTGTTAAATATAGAAAATTTTATATGGTCAAGCACCACTGTGAACATTAGATATTCCTCGCTGGAATAAGCATCAGATATTCAGTAGTGAAGTAAGCATTTAATATTACTACGAAGACAAGTATTACTGTATATATCACTTTACATATTACTTTAGAATATTTTATTATGTTAAATATATATTTAATACATTCTCACTGCCAATATTCTGACCTGAGATCGTTGTTGTTCTGTTTCATTTCTTCCATCTCCTCCAACACAGTGTGCAGCTGTTCCCCCAGCTGCTGCTTTTCTCTCTGTAGATAATTTTTTTCTCTCTCCTCTCTTTTCTCTTGTTCCAATAATTCTTCCAACACTGCTTTCACAGTAAATAGCTCCTCACACACACTGCTGTGCTCCTCAGCCAACTGACATGCAAACAAAAGATGGCCCAGACTTATACAGATATTGCATCATCTTAAGAGACTTAAAACGCACATTTGTACGCACAGACACAGGCACAGACACAGGCACAGACACAGGCACAGACACAGGCACAGACACAGGCACAGACACAGGCACAGACACAGACACAGACACAGACACAGACACAGACACAGACACAGGCACAGGCACAGGCACAGGCACAGGCACAGGCACAGGCACAGGCACACTCCCCCTCTTTTTTACCTGTTTACTCTTCCTTTTTTCCTCAGTGAGAGCGGTGGTCACTCTCATGCTCTCCTCTTTTAGTATCTGCAATTCCATTTCAATTTCGCTTTGTCTGGATCTCAGTTGATGAATGCAATTGAGATCTGCATCTCTATAAGCCCTAAAGCATATATATTTGTCTTTCTTATGTGGAAACAAACAACAAAACTGTACTGTAAACATAGTTTGTTTATGTAAATGAAAGGATGGCTAAGCAAAATAAACATGAACATGAAAGTGATACATGAACATATTTTAACTGAAAATACTGCCCACAAAACTAGGGGACACTCCAAAATGAAATATCCCTTAATTAAATAGCCCCATTTTTATATATTGTACAGCAGTATATAAATATAAATGTAAAATATTTTCATGTACCTTGTAGATATCCCTAACTTTTTGTGAGCATTGTATTCTTGAGCATCTTAACCGTTAGGGAAACACAGTCAAGGCTAATATTGGCCAAAACAGTTTTAAACTCCCATTGCTCATGAAAATGTTTTTAATCAATATAATAAATCAATACGCTGTATATACCTAAAATGGATACATGACACAATTAATGGGGCTGGCTAATTCGTGAACCCGATAACCTCTCATTAACATAAATTATTTGGAGGTACTGACATGCTCTTAACAGCCCGGATTACGAATGATTAAAAACTGGGTATTGTGAAGGCCAAGGAAGCAAGAAAAACTTGCCTTCATGTACCTGGGATGGCTTGGCATTAAAAACTGGGTTGCCTTTATCTACTTTTAGGATTAGAAATAATCTAGTGTTGTTTTGGATCACACTAATTGAAGAAAATTCTAAACAGTTAAAATACGGTTAAGCACCACTGTATATGTACATACATACACATACATAAACTATATGGACACACCTCTACTATTGGGAAACACCTTTTATTCATTAAATTCAGGTCTATCATTCAGTCCCATTACCATGCATGTATAAAATCAAGCACCTAGCCATGCAGTCTGTATTTGGAGATATGGGTAAAGAACGGGTTGTTTTAAAGAGCTCACTGAATTAAAGAATGGTACTATAATTGGATGCCACAG
>JAUZSV010188419.1:0-12887 GCA_034780495.1 Parotocinclus cesarpintoi
TGCCTGGTTCATTTTGGCTTTTGCCGTGCCTGGTTCATTTTGGCTTTTGCCGTGCCTGGTTCATTTTGGCTTTTGCCGTGCCTGGTTCGTTTTGGCTTTCGCCGTGCCTGGTTCATTTTGGCTTGCGCCATGCCTAGTTCGTTTTGGCTTTTGCCGTGCCTGGTTCATTTTGGCTTTTGTCGTGCCTGGTTCATTTTGGCTTTTGTCGTGCCTGGTTCATTTTGGCTTTTGCCGTGCCTGGTTCATTTTGGCTTTTGCCGTGCCTGGTTCATTTTGGCTTTTGCCATGCCTGGTTCGTTTTGGCTTTCGCCGTGCCTAGTTCGTTTTGGCTTTTGCCGTGCCTGGTTCGTTTTGGCTTTTGCCGTGCCTGGTTCATTTTGGCTTTTGTCGTGCCTAGTTTGTTTGGTTTCGTCGTGCTGGGTTCGGTTGGATTGTCGCCCCACCTAATTTAACGGCTTTGTCGCCCTGCCTAGTTTAACGGCTTTGTCACCCCACCTAGTTTAACGGCTTTGTCGCCCCGGAAAGTTATCATTTCTTTTCGCTACGCCTAGTTATCTGGCTTTTTTGCCACGCCTTGTTATCAGGCTTTTTCACCACGCCTTGTTATCAGGCTTTTTCGCCACGCTTTGTTATCAGGCTTTTTCGCCACGCCTTGCTATTAGGCTTTTTCGCCGCGCCTGGTTGTCGGGCTTTGTTGCCACGCCTCATTATCTGGCTTTGTCGCCACGCCTTATTTATCGGCTTTGTCGCCAGGCTTAATTTATCGGCTTTGTCGCCACGCCTCATTTATTGGCTTTGTCACCACGCATATGTATCGGTTTCGGCCGCGCCTAAGTTATTCGGCTTCTCGGCCGCGCCTTAGTTATTCGGTTTTTCCCCGCGTCCCTAGTCAAGTCGGCTCCTTGCCGCGTCCCTAGTCAAGTCGGCTCCTCGCCGCGTCCATGTCCCTGGTGTCCTCGGCTATTAGAGGCAGTCCCTGGTGTGCCCGGCTATTAGAGGCCGTCCCTGGTTCCCCGGCCCGCATGAAGCCCATTAGAGGCTGTTCTTGCTCGTCGCTCTCGATACCCCGGCCCGCTCGCCACTCTCAGTACCCTGGCCCGCTCACCGCTTCTGTTTGCTTTTGGTTCTTTTTTATGATTTTGCAATGCAGGCACCTTCGTGGGGGTTTTGTGGACTTTCGGCTCCCAGGCCGACCCCTCTGGATTCTCAGCTCCCAGGCCCACCCCACTGGACCTTCAGCTCCCAGGCCGACCCAGCTGGACCTTCGGCTACCAGGCCGACCCCACTGGGCCTTCGACCCTCGGCTTCCAGTCCGACCCCGCTGGACCCCTCGGCTCCCTGGCCGACCCCGCTGAACCTTCGACCCTCGGCTTCCAGGCCGACCCCGCTGGACCCTCGGCTCCCAGGCCGACCGCGCTGGACCCTCGGCTCCCAGGCTGACCCGGCTGGACTTTGGGGTCTATGCCTCCGCCTGGACCCGTTTGGTCTCGGCCCCCGCTCCGCCCGCACGGGTCCTTGGGGGGGGCACTGTCACGCCCACAGGCGGCGTCAGCCACGCAGTCGCGTCACAGATCTCATCACCGCCAGCTGATTCTTCTTTAGCGCCCGTATATAGCTTAGTTTCGAGCGTCATACGGGCGCAAAACTTTGGTTTTTCCATTTTCTCCTTCAGACTGATGGGCGTTATGACTTCCTTTGTGCAGGCAACATAGACGGGGTAAATGTTGCATATCCATATTGGAAATGTACGTTGTTATGAAAAACTTTCAGGTTTTTGAAATTGCATATAAATATACTGTATTTCTGCTTTTATTCTAATAAAGAGAATAAGGAGTAATTAAATATGGTCATTATAACCTTGCTAAAACAATTGTATATATAATTATCTGGTGGCCTAAGACCTTTGCACCTTCTTACAGTAGTTCAGGGATTTATAATATCACCAGAGTTGGTTTGTTTGTAGCAAGTAGCCATTTCAGCCACTAAGCACAAGTGTATAAAGTTAAATACACAGCTATGAAATCTGACTGACTGATATCTGTAAGGGCTATGAAGTTTAAACTTTTTAATAATTAAAATTTTTACCTTTTTTTAAGATCCCGCCATACCAACTTGTGTACCCTGGCAGAACTTTCCTGGTCGGCTGAATACTTTCAATTGCCGACAACAGCTTGGTTTTGAAGCACTATGCCACAAAACCTTAAGTGAAAAGACCTGCTCATCATTAACTTGACACTTTTAAGGAGTACAGCACTAGCCAAAAGATAAAACTTTATGCACCAGAAACTGATCTGTTGTGTGTGGGATTTACAGCTGCTGTACTACCACAGCAAATGATTCTAACAGCTTTTGGCAACATGAGTTAAGTCAGTCAGTTGCCTTAATACTAAGGATAAAAACCTTGCATGGGCATGTATACGAACTATAAACTGCTATTATTAGACAGAAGTCCAAATATAACAGAGCTGACCTTGGGGGGAAAAAAGAAACTTTCTGTGGAGTGTAATATTTGCTTTAGACAGGACTGTAGCACACGGTAAAAATACATTGCACCTGACATTTCTTCTGAACAAACAGATCCGGGACAGCATGTAACCAGCACTGTGAGGAGTGCTGACATGGGTGGTGGTTAAAGCACTTTGATGGCTGAGCAGAACTGTGGGTTTGGAGGCTGTCTTTAAATATCATATTTTCTGGAATTTCAGGTTAGCTGTCTTTTTTTTTTATTAAAACAGAGAATTTTAGGACTTTTATCATTTCTTCCTTTTTACTTTTTGCACAGCGTTTTTCTATTTGTCCACATGGTTTGAATTCTGGCTCTATTATTTATGTAATCTACTTTAATTACACAATAATTAAAGAAAGTACAGTAACATACTGTTACGATCCTCTGTAGGGGAAAGCCATAATACTTGAGAGGACAGTATGATTGACATGACGAAATTACGAACACCTTGGAAACTAGCCAGATCAAACAGTAAATGTGGACCAGTTTATATAATTATAGATTACAGAGAATATGCACGTAGTAGGGGAACAAACAAAGGGGTACTACTTACAATAGCACAGGTACATACACTTATAAACACCATTAGCAGCTTGTTACGAATAAGCATCTGTATCCGTATCTAAACACATCAACCTGATTGGAACTGCCTTTTATCCAAACTTATAAACTTTTATCCAAACTAACCAGCAAACAAGCACATAACCAATAAGGTAGTCACACACACACACAAGCACACTAGCGCACACAAACAAACACAAACACACACACACACACACACACACACACATTTAAATGACAGACTTTCACTTAAACTCCTACCTATGCTCGTGAATCCATATTGCTGATTGGCTGTTGAGATGACCAGCTATTTACAGCCACAGCTACCAGTTAAAGACATTTTAATTTCCTCTTATAATTTAGTATATTTTAAGAGCTTTCTCTTAACAGTACCTTTCCTACAATTTTCACACCAAAAAATATGGGATATTTGATTATGGGATATTTTATTTATAAATATTCCGTAATTTTGTAAGGATTAATGTACTGTACATATGTATATATAGGATATATGTACCTTCTATAGGATGTGGTTGATCTACATACTGCCAGGCTAAAAATAACTAGACTTGGGTACATATGAAAAGCTGGCAATATGGAAACAAAAAGCTGCACTAGATCTGGGTGAAGATATAGGGTGATAGATTTGAATTCCAGTATGAAAATACACTATATCTTTGGGCTTAAAAACAAGCTGGCACTCAGGTGGTGGAGCAGTATATATATAGCTAGACCACCACAGAGTGTCTAAGCTGTGCCTCCAGCCTTAGTCAGGCTCTGCAGTCACAATTGGCCATGAGTGAGGAGAGGCAGAGGAATCATCTCCCTGATGACAAAGATATTATACAAAATACCATTTCATGATGCCAGGGAATGCTTTTGCATTAAGTAATGTGTTACATTTTGAATCTCATTTGAATTTCAATGTTCTAAATGAAGAGCTTCATGGATAGAACAACAGGGGGTAGAGAGCTAAAATGTCTAGCAGGCACTCGCAAAAACATAGAGGTGAAGCGTCCAGATTTAACAGATTTACACATAAACACTCTTTTTGTACACTGGTAGACAAAAGCAATTTCTCAGAATGAACATGTAATTTAACATTAAGCAACTGTTTAAATGCATCCACCCTCTGTTTTATTTCAATGAGAAAAGCACAGTTATTGAGACCACTCTATTTGCTGAGTGGTTATTTGTGGGGCTGCTGTGGTATTTTTATAGGTTGTATAAGGACACAGTCTATGCTTAATAGTCATAATCTTGATCATTGAGAACTACTCAGTACAGAGCCCAAATAGTTCAAAAGTGCAATGATTGGGGATCAATACCCGAGCAGTGTTCACATTGTCGGTGTAAAACATTCAGTATAACACCATACTGAGAATACGATTTGATTTTCTAATTATTTTTTTTTTTCCTAAACAGTAAATGTTGCAGACAATTTCTTGGGGGGAAGAAAACAAACAAATCTTAGTACCCTAAAATAGAAATGACTAGAAACAGGGGTATAAACACTGAAAATAAAAGTGCTCTATTGTAGCATTGCCGTGTATTATATCAGTAACCGAGTGAAAGCACTTCTTTAGTCTTTCTAAAGAATAACAATTTAAAATTATGTGCACGTATATTGAAATAATCTTAAGTCTGCTGCAATTAAAAGAAATGAGAAGTTTTATAAGCATATGGGCGCATGATATATGATTGCGCCCTCTAGTTATGATAAACATAACACGTTACATCAAACTCTGTAATACACATCATTACATTTTTATATTCATCGTGAAGTCAGATCGTTGCTTTGCAATAAATTTAACAATTTCCACAACAATATTTTAATATCTAGGCCAATCCCAAATTGAGCAAGACAATGGCAAGGAAAAAATCCTTAAATGTTATAAGGATGAAAACCTAGGGTGCGTCAAGTCTCAAAAAGGGATCTTTGGGGAGCTTAAATGATATACAGTGTTCCCGTGCCACTTTGCGGTTCACCTTTCGCAGACTCGGTGCAGCGCAGGTTTTCAAAAACAATTCATGGAAAAATATATCGCAGATTTTCTCTGTTTCGCGGGTTTTTGTGGAACCGGATCATAACAATTATAACATAACAATTATAACAATAAAGAATTGTTATAAATCATAAAATATTATGATTTACAGTAAATAGCGTATTTACTCAGCGGATGAATACGCACCAGAAGCTAGAGCATCGTCCGCCTTTTGTCTGCTGTGTTGTGTTCAGTGTTGGTAAAAGTTTCATTATAGACTGAATTCATTCAAGCCCTACAATGACACCCAAATGTTCTACAAGTTCTATGGCTAAAATAGTGTATAAATACTTAAATAAATATAGCTTCCTTACTTTGCGGATATTCGTTTATTGCAGATGGTCCTGGAACGTAACCCCCGCGATAAACGAGGGATCACTGTAATTAAGAATTAAACTCAGTTACCTAATTAATCAGTTTACAGCAATGTATTGGTACCTCTGTACTCTTCGGTAAATTGTTCCAGAAGGCTTGTCGAGTACCAAACATGTTAGGTACCAGTACCCATGGAGGAATATTTGCATTAATGAAAATAGATCTGTAGGTGTATAGATAAGGAAAAACAAGACAAACACAGTAGAGATCTGCACTGGGTGAAAGGCATTGTGAGACTCAGACTTCAGCTGAAACGAGTTGTGTGACTCGACTTCAACAAACTGAATTCAACAAATTCAGAAAGTTGTCAAGAACCAAGGTACTACCGTAGTTTAAATAAAATAAATAAATAAATAAATAAATAAACTATCTTATAATAACAATAGTGTTAAAATCGAATTTTGTATAAAAAGACTTTGTTTCCTCCCTTGACCTTCGATGTGTATCCACTCTTTGCTGTGTTGATCTCCACTTAGTCTGGCCAATAAAAATCCTCCCTGATGTCTGGTTCATGTTTGCTGCCCCTGTTTGTCCTTATGCCCTTCACCGTGATGGATGAGTAAAGCACTAATCACAATGTGACATCGTGATCCTCTCTATCCTCCCACCCTCATTCAGCCAGTGCTGAATTCTGATCTTCTATCTGCATTGGCTCTGATGGGGCCCCATGTAAAGGCCAGACAGGATTAAAGTATCAACATGTGCACGCATCTGCTCCAGGATGGACATCCACGAGCCTTAAATCCATGTCTGGGGAAAAGAGGTCTGAGTGATCGAAAAGCTACAAGAAGCAGGTAAGCCTTCATCTCTATTCAGCTCCCTCCATTCCTCTGGAGATCAAGAGTGCTGGCAATGTAATGGTGGGTGTAATTGCCCTGTCCTGCATGCTCCAGTGCCTAGCTGCCATTAGCCAAATTAAATAGAGTTGTGCAAGGGAAGAAATTCTTCTGGCATTTAGGCATTGGGGTTAAGTAAAAGGAAGTTATTTTTTGATGGGACACATCTACCTTTGCGATCAAGATAGTTGATGCTCTTTAGAATTGTTTAATTTTTTTATATACAGGTATCTACCGCTTAATGACCGCATTACATTCTGTGAGAGAGGACACTGACCAAAATGGATGCTGACTGAACATTACCCTAGTCACAGTGTTTTTACACTACGATAAGCCTACATTACAAGCCTACAAGCATGTGATACATAAATGTGTCAGAGATACCATAGAAAACACAAATGGAACACTACCATTTAGGCAGCATCCATATTTTTAATTCATGGAAATAGTTACAGAAAGCACAGTTACAACCCTGTGAAGGAGAACGCCAATCATTTTTTTCTTGATGAAAGCCAAAATGCATTGAACAATAGTATTAGATGAAACAGAATATGAATCATTTTATATAGTTATAGGTGAAAGACAGATATACAGGTGTACGGGGGCAAAAAAAGAAGTACTACTTCCAATAGGACAGGCACATACATTTATACATTTATAGCTTGCTACAAATTAAGTAGCGGAAAACGATCCAGACAGACATGAATAACTTACGTCATTCAACACATTAAATGAATTAGAACATTCTGTAGTCCAAATGTGAGCAAAAAAGAACCAAGTATGACCGCTAAGGCATGTACACATACATGCCTCCCAGCTCTTGCACAAATTGTTTACTGCTTGTTTTGCTTAAAATTTTGCAATGCACACAACATTATGGGTGACATACCAGAGTTCAAAAGTGGACAAGTTGTTGGTGCACGTCTTGCTGGCGCATCTGTGACCAAGACAGCAAGTCTTTGTGATGTATCAAGAGCCACGGTATCCAGGGTAATGTCAGCATAATACCAAGAATGGTAAGAAGAAGCTGTCTGAAAAAGATGTTCGGGTGCTAACCCGCATTATATCCAAAAAACATAGAACCACGGCTGCCCAAATCATTGCAGAATTAATTGTTCACCTCAACTCTCCTGTTTCCACCAGAACTGTCCATTGGGATCCACGGGATGCCATATTTGGTAGTTAATGCAAGCTGCGCTAATAATAAATTTTTAATCTGTATGATACTGTCTGATGCGTGTTGGGTGGCTCACATTTATTAGTCAAAGCCCACAAGGTGCTGTTGGTCATTGAAATACCTCGCTTCCAAACACTAAAAGGTTATTTGACAATGGCTAAGAAATCTATTCTTTCATTGATTTTCCAATATACATGCCATTTATAGCAAATTATACTACAAAAGTAAAGCATGGATCCATTATGCCTTATAACCATGGTTCAGGCGGTTGGTGATGCAATAGTGTTTTCATGGCAGACTTTGGCCACTAATACCATTTAAGCATCATTTAAATGCTTCATCAATGCTTAAGTATTATTGCTGACTATGTCCATCCCTTGATGGCCACATTGTAACCTTCTGTGACCACTTCAAATTGGCTTCTTAAACAGTTCACTAAGCAACTAGAAGTTGGATGTTGTGAATGGCCTTTGGTGAGGACAAAGCAAATACTTTCAGAATTTAACACACTATATGTAAGGTAACATTAATTGTTTGAACTTTATGTATGCAGCATTTTGGCCTTAACTGTATGTACTGTACATATCTTTTTATTTCTAAATGTTATCTACGACTGGCTGACTTAACAGCATGTAAGTTCATGAAGATAAATTAATGAGTTCTACTAAGCATGAAATGGGTGGAAAAAACAAGCAGAGCAGACAATAGTGAATCCACCTGTGCTATAGTGCTAATGATGCTGTTCTAAGAAAGCAAGGATTAGTATTAATTAGTAGAGGATTAGTATTAGGATGAAGAGTGGCTCAGAGAAATGGAGCATCACTTTGAGCATTTACATGCTCAGAATAATCAGATAACAGGCTTTGGCAATAATCCAACATGCACTCATGTAACCTCATAGTGGGAACTTCTGAAATAACACAAGTCAGTTATATAGAGTGGTGCTTGAAAATGTAACCTAAACAACAGCAGATTGTCACAAAAGCCCAAAAATTAGATAAAGGAAAATATTATTATTTACAAAAGGGGGTGCAGCAAAAAAGTTGGGGAACCACTGTGCTGGAGATCCAACCACTATTCAGTTCTATCTCCTTGATATTTGTAACCTCTGCAGTCTCACTAGTGTCACTTCCTTCTTTCATGATGCTCACTTTCTGAACTGTGGATTTGGGAATTGAATGATTCCCTAAGGTAAGCATCTTCTGCAAATATTGGTGTCTCTCCTCATTGTGTCTGGAGACAAAATACTTTGTACACTTATGTCTTCCCAGTGATCTTCGCAGTGGAAATGTTGAAACTTTTCCTATTTTAAAGACTTAGACACTTTTCTATAAATAGCACATGCAAAAAATATTTTTTTTCCTTCATGACTTTGTCCTAAATTTGACCATGATCAGTTCTATTTAGCTTTTTCTTGAATTAAATAAAGTGTTTAATTACAAGTCATATAAATTCACATTAATTTGAGTAAAATGCTGAATTGCACAGCAAGACAAATTAATGATCCATGTTTAAGATACTTACATTTCACTGTCAAGGTAATATGTCACTTGATTTTGTTTTGTTCAATAAGAAGTTGTAGCTACAATATTTGAGAACTACTGCTGTAATGACATGCACACGAGCTGGCACAAACTCCTTAGTTTGTGCAAATTAAAACAAGTACATTCACTTAGATGTGTGGTCTCCATTGTAAATCTGCCTAAACCCTTCCCACCATAGCAAATAAGGTGCCATGTATTTGTTATTCATAAAACATCACTGTCTGTCCATCTTTCAAGGAAACTTGCAATAATTCAGCACTTACTGGTTACTTTATTATATAGACCTTTTCAAATGCTCGCTAAAGCAAACATTCAGTCATTCACGTTCGTATCTGCCAAATCCTTGACTGGGTCATGCGGGAGTCACAAGGACCTTTTTGCTGAGAGGTGACAGTGCTTTACAACAAGCCACCATGCCACCCTAATACAGATATCTAATCAGACAATTACATAGCAGCAATTCAGTGCATCTAGAGATAGTTAAAATGACTTTCTGAGGTTCCACGTATTAGAATGGAGAAGAATAGTGATTTAAGTGACTTTGAACATTGCATGGTTGTTGGTGATAGACAGGCACTTCAGAATATCTTTTCAGCATTTTAAAAACTGCTGATCTACTGGGGTTTTTAAACAATCATATCTATGGTTTTCAGAAAATGGTCTGAAAAAGAGAAAAGGTTCACTTGTCAAAAATGCCTTGTTAATGCCAGAGGTCACAGACAGGTCAGACTTGTTTGAGCTCATAGAAAAGGAAGAGCAACCCAGATAAACACTTGTTACAACCTGAGGTATTCAGAGCCTCAAAGCCTCTCCGAGCATACAACATCTCAAATCCTGAGGCAGTTGGGCTGCAGCATCAGAAGACTACAGAGATTCCTACTCTTCTTAGCTAAGCACAGGCTGCTATTTAGGCTGCTTCTAGTGGTGTAAAGGTGTGAGGAATATTTTATTGTCATACTTCAGGTCCAATAATGCCAAGTGACCAACGTCACACCCTACTTGAGTATTTTTGCTGACCAACTGCATCCCTTAATGACCACTATGCACCCATATTTTATCTTGCATTCTACTTCCAGCAGAATAATGCGCTGTACATCACAAATCAGCTTAAATCATTTCAACCTGGTTTCTTGAACATAATTTGTTTAGTGTACTAAAACAAGCTCCACGGTCACCAGATCACAATCCAACAGAATACCTTTCGGATGTGGTGGAACGGGGGATTTGCATCATGGATGGGCAGCCAACAATTCTGTAGGCTGATTCTGTAGTGTCAATATGGACCAAAATCACTCAGGAATGTTTCTAGCAACTTGTTTGAATCAGTTCTGATGGCAATGAGTAGTAAAGATTTTGTGTACTTTTGAAGCCCCTGCTGTTGATACTGAAGAAAAGATCAATCAGAAATATATATGCTCAAATTGAGTTTTTGAGATCTGAATTCTGCTGGGATTGAAAAAAAACACTAATGTTTAAGACAAACCATCATGAGAAATGTGAAAAGTGCCAGGGTTGAAGTAGCATTAGGATCTCTGAAATATTAATCATGTTCAGAGTTCGTTGAAGATTGTGAATTTGTGCAATTATGACTTTAGACTCCACGTTAATTTACAAAGCACCACATCTATACTGCTCATTAAGGGGTACTTTTAAATTAAATATCCCATAATGAAATATCCCTAATTTTTGTGAGCAGTATAGCTTGAGCTGAACCACTTTATCTCTGGTTGCAGGGGGTATAATGAAAACTCAACAAGAGCTTACTCTATTAAGTTTATTATTGAGGTTTCTGTTTGCTCCGAGCCAAACAGGGAAACATCTGGAGATGTTCTCTGTTGATTGCATTCATTCTACAAGGAAAGCCACTTTGGACTGGGGACAGTTAAATTTAAATGATCCTTGTCTGACTTGGAAGGACTAAGAACACATAATTTTCACATTCCGATTCACATGCCTTTAATTTTTTTGTGTGCATACATGAGCGGTTGTCACACTCTCCTGTAATTGTAAGTCTCCTGTGTGAGTAAGTGGGGTGCTGATTATTGTATGCTGTCAGTGAAAAGAGCTAAACTGTTTTTCTGTTGTTGTTTATGCTGATCTCTCATGGAGACGTCTGCTGCCGTGGCTGTGACTGTGATCTCGATTCTTACGCGTTGAAGGTTGCGCCATCTGCGAGTTCCTGCCACCCCCTTGTCAACAAGATGCCTTCGAGCAAGGACAAAATAGCAATAAGCACTTCAACACAATGAGTGCTCACCGACACAAAGAAACAGACAAACACACACACACGACCAAAGAGGTTGAAGCTACTTGCGTATCCTCACCTGTGAGAAATGTTTCATCATGAAAGCAAGTATTTTGTAGTTCCAAAACTGTGACCATTTCAATCAGTTCAGTTTCACCTGTAGGAGGTGTCTGGAGATGTCAGCCCTGATGACAGCGGGCCTTTAGGATTAAAATTGTTCTTTTGAGGCCATCACAATGAAGATGCAGATAAAAGTAACCTGCTAAATGTGACATGACAAGTTGTACAGGTTGACCTTTATGGCCATGAACATTGGTTTATACCCTCATGCAATAGCTATTGGTTATGTGAGTACTTTTCAAAAGGATTTTTTTGTATCTATGGGCTGTCTTGCATAGTCTCTCTTTCGTGTGTTAAGAGACTGACAACCGCTCTATTTTTCTTATAAATTGGCCACCGCTCAGTCTGACAGGATGAAGCATAAAGGAAATCACTTTGTTATCCTGCCTCAATGGCTTAGCGGTGACTCTCACCACGGGTTATCTCTCCAGGTGGCCCAATATCACGAGGCCACCACCTGCATGTCTGTGGCGTACACCGCTTGGCCCCTCGAGCCTATTTCTATGCTGACACTGACAGGCACGTGTATTTGGAAAAAGGATGCAAGACTGCAACAGCACATATCTGTTACGGCTACTAAAATGGAAGCAGATAACCTTTTCCATCAGCATGGCACCTTTGCTGGTACCAGTGCAAAAGACCTGGAATCAGTTCAATTCCAGTACCATCATGTTGCGGGTAGAGATGGCAGAAGTACACAAATTATTAAGTAATTGTACTTAAAAATAAAAGTACTACTAATTATGTAAAAGTGTACTATGTAACATGTAAAAAGTACTATGAACGCTCTAGTAGAAATTGAAGTATGGCTTAATATATTTTACTCAAGTGTGAGGTATGAATGCACATAAAGTAAAAAGTAAAAGCCTTTCAACTCAATTTTTGAAGGCAAGTGGCACACATCCATGGCACTGGGTACGTAATGATTTGTACCACAATCACAATAAATCATCTCCAAATATCATACAATTGACACAAATCATCTTTATCGAACCACTGTAAAAACAGAATTTTCAGACATGATATAACAAAATATACAAAATTCTAAATTGCTAAGATTTGTAATGTTTAGTAATGCAATGTGTTATGAACTGTAATCCAAACAAAACTCATTTATTTAATCAAACTGCACCTTCACAATTTTTAAGTGCAGTTCTTCTTTAAAACATTCCACTACATTAAACTAAACTACACTCTTAAAACATTTTAAGAAATGTTATATAATTTTTTATATAGCGCTTTTATTCATCACAGAAATAGATTTCACTACCCCAGGGACATGAATAAACCTTTTGACTAACAAAAATAGTGTAAAGTGTATATACTTATTTTTGAGAGTAGAATGCATTGTGCTGAACATTAAAAAGTGTTAGAAAGATTCTCAAAGTGTTGTGTACCACTCCTGTATGAACGCTTGGGCATATTTGATGTTACTATTGTTAGGGTCCTACCCGCTCCCGGAGCTTGTAGTCGTCCGT
>JAUZSV010188525.1:0-12887 GCA_034780495.1 Parotocinclus cesarpintoi
CTCCACACAGAAAAGACCCAGGTCTCTCCACCCTGGGATTGATCCAGGGACCTTCTTATTGTGAGGCAGCGGTGCTACCCACCGAGCCACCGTGCTGCCCACCCATTGAAGAACCCTCAGACGAAAGTATAGCAGGGTTTCAAAAGTACTTCATACATATATAATCCGTCGCCATCAACGTTTTTCATTTGTATCAGTCATACCCACCTGGTTTTCATAAACATATGGACACCATGACCAAAAGAAGAAGAAAAAAAAAGAAAATATATATGATGCATCTCTAAACTACAGCACGACAGACAGATGCCATATGTATCGTTACAAAATGGTAAAAACAAGAAAACAAAATCAGACTGTTTAATTGCCCGGTGTGCCCATTATTGTCAAGTTTTTGCCTTTTTCACAGTTCAAAAGGGTATCTCTCTAATGAGAAGAAAACACAGATGTGAGCATTGAGAACGTAATCACGCTCGACTGAGCAAAATCACTGAGAGCCCGGTTGACGTACAGCAATGTTGTCTGATACTTGCTGCAGGTTTTTAAAAAATATTTTTCCACTTAGAAAGACTCGGCAGCGAAGTCAAGTCCCTCCCTTAATTACCTGCTATTGTATCACACGTCTCCTGCCCATCCCCCACCACAGTGGGGTCCCATTTTAACCAGGCTCCCCATATGCCCAGGCTCACTTGTTGGCCTTTCCTCTTTGCCACCATCTGGCATATTAGTTCAGCCAAAATGAAAAAGGGGGAAAAAAAAAGAAAGAGAGAGAGCAAAAGACACAGAGAGAGAGGGACAGAGGGAGAGAGAGATAGAGAGAGAGCCAGACACAATGAGACCGAGAGCTTGCCCATCTGCTCCCTGCCAGACTCCCCAATCATTACTGCACAAAAGCAACATTTAATCCAGTACACAAAACCATTCCTTTAAATTGTTTCTGTCCACCACCTTCAGCCTGGTTGCTATGTTACCTTATTAAGCCCTAACCATAACCCGATGAACCTTGAAAATCAAAATTGGTTTCAGTGATGGCACCTGTATGACAACGACAAAAGTGTGTCTGATAGATAATCTTGTTTCAACTTGTATCAACTTAAAAAAAAACTCATTTCCATACCCATAAAAATAAATACTGCTGTCAAACAGTGGTTTGCAAATCTGCTCCAAAAACATTGTCTGGATGTAGACAGTGTTCTGAATGGCATACATGACATGACATACATGATTGGCTATTTCCACTTGAAGAGGTGGGCTTGGGGGATTGTTAACCATGCCCGGAACACAATGTCACCTGCCTCAGTGATACTCTTCTTATACGCAGCTTAAGATTTCTGCATTTCATAATCAGTAAATCTATAAGGTTTATGAACTGGCTATGTCTCTGAAATGACTCCATAAAGCCTATCGCTGTGCAAGCTCGACCAGCATTGTTTTGATGTAATCATGCTCAGGTCCAAAACGTTTTAAGAGCAATGTGAGGGCAGGCCAGAAGCAGAGTGGGGAAGGTGGACAAAGATGCTCTGCCACGGTCTACTCAAGGTAACCAGACTTAGTATTAGCTCCCCTCTGAGTAAGGGCAGGTCAGAGGAGGGATCATCCCCTGTCAGTTCAACTGTGACCCCTGCCAAGAGAATTTGCAATTGAGAGAGATAAAGAACTGAATTTTTTAAACATCAGAGGGGAATCTCTGTTACAGCTGCTTGTTATAGAGTTTTAGTCTGCACTACTACATGTTCTTATATGTATTTATTCTCTCTAACATTGATAAATCTGTAGCCACATTAACCTTTGGGATCTCTTTAATCTTGATGCTTACATGTGACTGGCCCAGAAGAGCCACCACTCAGACCCCTGATCTATCCTTAACATTCCCATTAAGCAACTGGCAGGATGGAGAAAACGACCCTCTCAGCCTCTTATCAAAACGCGCAGGGAGCGTTGAGCTTGCCGGAGCGGTTCGCGCCCTCCCTCGACAAACGCGCACCACTGAGCAGGGGCAGTGCGGTGGAAACGGCTGACAATCAAAGTGCTGTCATCAAACACAACCCTGGGCAAAGATCCCCTGTCTGCCTCCCATAACACACACACACAAATCGATCTGGTTTCTATCCGGCTTGTCATCGCAGTGAACCCTCTACAGCGCTAACCCACAGGGGTGATACCAAAGTCAAACACAGAATCCACTTCAAGGCGTGAATGTCTCGCTGGACATCGACTACAGATTTTTATAAACCTGACCTCTGTTTTAAATTTCAAGGTTTTACCGTTTTACTTTTAAAGCCTTGCAAATAAATATTGCCAGCATAAAACCGGTTCATGTAAATATACAGGAACCTATTGGCACTTATTATGCAGCTTTAAGAGGGAAAAAACATGTGCCATTTGTTAAAGTCCAGCGACCGCTAATGGAAATGACAAACCGAGAGCACCCTGACCTCTGCATATTCACACCGGCTAATTGTACAGCCAGGCGCAGTGCTTTTCACAGCGCCAGCAAGAAGAGCAGAGCTCTATTCCTGGACAGGCGCTTGCTTACATGGCACCTTTGCGTGGGCGAAGAACATTTCAGTCAATATAATGCTCGTTTTTCAACAGCCCACCTCAACACGTCTCGATTCTACCACAACTCCTTAAACGAGTCTGGTGGGTAGATCATGGACACTGGTAATCCCTGTTAGTACTAATCGGGGTAATTCATCAAAGGGGTCGGTTTGTCATAACGGCTGCGGGCCCCGGCAACATGATTTCATTAGCGAGGGGAGGGAAGGGAGGCTGTTCCGGGGAGCAGCTGTCACACGGCGAGAGCGCTGAGGTAAAGCCCTATTCTAAGCAAAACCTTTCCCGGTATCAATTACACAGTAACCCCTGACCCCGTGCAGCTTGGAACTGAGAGACACGAGAGGTTGTGGCCTTTACGCTCCTGAATCGAAAAAGACCAGGCTGGAGCTCTGCTAAATGAGGGGTTTACCTCACTCTCTGGTAGCGCAGTAAATAGGGTTTCATTTGTAGCGTGGGATTCCTAGCCTGTGTGTGTGTGTGTGTGTGTGTGTGTGTGTGTGTAAATGGGGGCTGGGGCTTGGCATTTCTTCACCTCTTTGGAACGCTCCTATAGACGTAGCTATCCTTTAAAGGCTGGCGTGGGACCACCTCCTCTGTTCCTCCTTCTGCCCTTTTTGACCTTCTGTCTGTGGTCAATGCTGAGATTGCCAAAAAGAGACAGCTGCACTTCAGGCTTCCCGCCTCCAGGCCCTGTTACTATTAGAGCCATTCTCTCCGTTATTTTACCCCCACCCTCTCGGTCACTCTCTCTCTCCCTCCCCCCACCGTGTGCATCAAATGCTTTGAAGGAAAAACTGATCCCCAAGGCTTTGTTGATGGCTACATTTCAAACTGGCAGCAGAGCATATGATCAGAAAATAATTTGCCTATTCATCTGCATCATGACTGCGCTGTAAAAATCACATGAGCTGGTACAGCACAAATTAAACTTTTGTATTTTATGGCCTGTTACTTCACCCAGCATCTCGTCATTTTCCAAACGGGCCCAAAGTGCCCTGAAAAGAAAGCTTGGTGCTATTTTTAGGATGCACAATCCTAGTTTGGGTTGACCTAAAACATCATATCAGATCGGGCAAAGAGGCTTAGTATTAATCCCTATTCGTTTCAATGCAAATAGATCACGGACAGGCTTTTTATTGTTTGAAACAATGTCCTGATTCGAAAATGTCAAGTGAATATTATCTGAATTCAGAAATGATCAGAAATTGGTTGGCTGATGGCACTATTTAACTATGACTTTTTATGAATTACATTAATTCTCAAAACAATAACTGGCAACCATTTGGTATAATGGCCAGTTTATCAAGTCCACGTACCATATACAGCACTGTACCAAAGTCTTATCCAAAATATATCCTTCTTTTAGAAGTAGTATAACAACCATATATAATTATTGCTGTCTCTTTATTAGAACAGAACCAAAATATGCCAAAAACATTTGTAAGTAGTATTTTAAAACTAAAGCTACTAGAAGGCAAGTATTTAGTGTGCCCTTTCCTTACACCATCACCTCATCGGGATGCTAAGTTGTCCTTGCTACAGTGCGATGAAGTTTGATCTGGATTGGTCTTTTTCGAAGGTTTGCAGCCAAGAAATCCCATTTTTAGAAGGGAACACAGTGAAAAGGCTAAGATACGGTAAAGTTCATAAAGACAAAGTTTTACATTTCTGGGTCCAATCGCCAACAATATGTTATTTATGCCCATTATACCATTGCTGAAACAACAAATCTAATGGTGGCCTAAGACTTTTGCACAGTACTCTGTGACCTATTCTTTTGCCGTAGCAGCGTGTTGGCCTCAGTGACAAAATTATTCGAAAAACTTTTCTTTTAGAAAGCACTACGTACTTGGGAGAAAGACTTGGATCAATGCATCTCCAATTCTCACGTACCAATTATGATAGCCCCATCTGTGTTCTCCACCATATTCTCTTGACCATATACGGCAGTAAAAGTATACTGTTACAGTCATTTCTCTTCATATACTGTTGAAAATATTTTGAGAATATGTGATGCCAATACTGAGGCTTTCAATCAAACTGTGAGTTGAGTTACTGAAAGAAGATCCAGAAACAAAACAGCTGTTACAAAATCCTCGAAATATTTCAAACCTCAATCGGATGTTGACGTTTTCTCATGTTCACTAGTTATCTCAGATCAAAAAGTAAACCTGCTAAAAAGACCCTGAAGAAAACACAGAATGGTGAAGGAGGGCTAAAAGTGCATCAGGCAGCACATTTCTGTGAACAGAATGTCTATTTGCAGAAACAATGCAATGCCGTGGGGCATTCTGATCCCTGGCACTGCTCGGTGTTATCGAATAAAAAGAGCCCAATCAATTTCAGCCTGCGGTACGCTGACTCAAAGATGCTGATGCCTGCACTTCGGTGTTCATTCAGTAAGCATGCATTTTCTCCCCAATTATGGTCAAATTACAGGCTCTGACTGCGGGTGTACCCGTCGCTCTTGCTTGTGGAGACACTCTTGCCTTTTTACTGCCATAAAGTTGGCGAAAAGGAGCAACAAAACAACAAGATGTATGTTTTGGAAAATTGCAAAAGCTCACTGTGGTGCACTAAATTGGGCTTAAGCCTCCAAACAAAATTAAAACCCAAGTTATTCATGTGCCATATGAAACACTGCCCTAAAAACACTGCACGTATCTCTACACCAGCTGTTACATGAGACAAGTGGAGCTGTCAATGATTCAATTGATCAGGGATAGTCTTAGTTGAAACAGATTAAGCCTATTCTTGGTACAAAATGACTCTTTCTTGTTTTAGACTTAGAAATTGGCCCATATGTTGACTCAAAATTGCAGTTCAGAGGGTATGGTACAGTCAGGTACTCCACAATCTGGATACTAATTCATGAAATGAATTATTTTAGTATTTCATTATTTTTCTTACCTCATTGGCCTTTCTGTCTTTTATTTACATACTTGATGGGTCTACGTCTCTATACTGTGTTCTTCACTTGTACTACAGCCATCAGCATTCATTACAGAGAAAGTGGAACAGCCACTTCGGATTTCAGAATTAAACATTTAACTTGCCAAAAGCTTTTTTTTACAACGTCAAGTGACCATTGATGAACTTCATAACCATTCTTTCCAATGTCCCAACCATGGCATATATTGGTGGATCAAAAAATAGTGACCATTGGAGAAAAAATACTGAACAACTGCTGTCTGCAGCACTCACAGTACTCACATTTAGTACACAGTGTCATTGTACATATGTATACAACCTGTCATGGAGTGACATGAGGTAAAAATGCATGGTGAAATTAGTCATATAATATTAATGGGGTTAAATGGTGCAGCACCATATGCTGCTAGTAACTAAGCTTGGATTAGTGATACATGTAGGTTTTCATTTAGATGCTCATTGAAAAAGAAAACTGAATGGACTTCATAAAGCCCAACCCATAATAATGCTTTGATGTTTCCCATATTTGCTAGCTTTGACCTTACTTTGACTCCAGATCCACCTGTTTAAGGTACACAGAACAGCAAATGGTTTCCTATAGTCATTGTACGTTCTCACTAGGGTGGAACGTAATGGTTTTTGAAGCCAGTATTGTGGACTACCGGACCGTTAGAACATTATTTGATATTCAAGCACAGGAAAAACATGACACCTTGTATTGTTGTATTTCAATGTTGTCTGGCAAAGTTGGCACTTGACATTCCCCGTATTTACACAGAGATTACACTACTGCCACACTTGGCTTCACTTGAGTGCGCCACTGCTTCAGGCTGACAAACTCACTATGTCTCTCTACGAGGCATATGAGCTAAATAGTCCATACAACGTCAATGAACAATAAGAAAGGAAATGTAAGGTCAATTATAATATGAATAAGAAAAATCCCTAGTTATTACTCCATATTCTCCAGAGAACTTACTTTCAGAAGGAGTTCAATGCCATGGGAAATGGACACAGGGCAGAGTTCATGGGGCAGTCAAAAATGAAATCTGCAATTCTGTCTATTTTAGATGTGAAATTTGAATGAACCCAAATTTAGAAAGGAAAAGCTGAGTCATTTGAGTGACTGGTTGAAGACTGATTGTGTGGGTGAACCACTTTTTGTTGTTGTTACCTCTGAAGATGAGATAATTAATTTCATAATTAAACAGCAGTTCAGACTCAAAATAAAGTCATCTTTATGAACAGACTGCATATGGACTTTCCAATAGACAGTCCAAGCTGGTTAGTAATAGGAGGGATTGTTGATTATTTGACATTCCAATGGAAATTTTCTAAATTCAATTGTATTTTTTACCAATCCATTCCATTCCAGTTGTTATTCTCACAGCCGAAGTACTTGTCCATGGTCTGGACCTATTTTTATAAATATTTGCTTTAACTTAAACTGATGTTATAGCGTCGTGATTTTGAGGTGAAAAGTATTAATTTTAAGAAGCAGCTAATATCAGATCAGTATTTGTTATAGGCCAATATCAACAGTTCAGGAATCAGTATTGAAAGATCAAAAAAGCCTCTAGTAATACATTCGACACACATTCTATTGCAAAAGCTTGGTCATTTTTGGTCAAATTACCCATTAAACGACCTATTGGTGTTTCTAAGGCCTCAACTTAAGAGGCTTGTTAATGGCCCAAATATGTCAGAAGATTCCTGCAATGGTTTTGTTGAGTTAAGTTTTACATAACCCCGCATAAAATGGCATATAAAACCCTCCCCATCTTTAAAATAACATTTCTACTTCCAATGGGCAAAAACGAAAGAAATGCCTGACCCACAAAAAAAAACCCACACGAGTCAATGAATGCATTGTGTCGAAATGCCTCAGAAGGTTAACGGCAGACTTGCATTGCACTGCAGCAGAACCAGGACACCCTTCATTTGAAATGCAGTCAGCCGAACAGTTACAGACAGAACTGACAGCATGCGGAATACGACTGTCTTGCTTTGGAAACTTGCCAAACGTGCCTATGGTTCTGTAATTACTTTTGCCACAGCACAGAGCAAGAAACAAAGGGAGCAAGTAGAACAAGAGGAAACGCAAGCGATTTTCAATCAGTCCTATAGCTTAATTACATTTTTTTACCCATTATTTATCAGTTGAGTAGCAGATAATTCCCATTGGCTATCTGAGTCCGTGCAATCTGGTGACAAGCAGATAGCGTTGGAGGGTTTTGGAGGGTGAGAATTTTTAAAGCTTGCATCTCTCTAAACTGCTGCTCATGCAACACTGTTGGAGAATGGAGTTAACTGCCATATTCAAAATGCAGATAACAAAGATTGACTGTAAAAAAATGTAAAATGTTAAAAATGTAAAAAAGCTTTTTCTGATACTGCTGGGTCAACTTACTCACCAGACACTTTATTATGTACACCTGTTCACTGCTTGTTAACGCAAATATCTGATCAGCCAATCAAATGGCAGCAGTTAAAAGATTTAAGGCATGCAGATATGGTCAAGAGGACCTGTTCAAGTTCAAACCGAGCATCAGAATGGGGAAGAAGGGTGATTAAAGTGACTTTGAACATGACATGGTGGTTAGTGTAAGACGGAGGAAATTGTTGATCTAATGGGATTTTCATGCTCAGTCATCTCTAGGAATATACAGAATGATCCAAATAGAGAAACGATGTGAGGTATGTGAAAGAACATCTCTGAATGCATACCATACCATACCTTAAAGCAGCTGGGCTACAGCAGCAGAAGTCTACACCAGGCTACAGTTTTCAAGGACTGACCAAAATTGGACAATAGAAGAACGGAAAAATGTTGCCTTGTCTGATGAGTCTAGACTTTTACCATGACATTAAACAACCTGAATATACAAATCCATCCTGGATTGTTTTAAGGGTTCAGGCTGCTGCAGGTGGTGTAATGGTATGGGGGATGTTTTCTTACCACCTGAGCATTGTCAAAAAGCTCATTTAATCTCAAACTGCCTTCCTGTATATTATAACGAGTTCACTGTATTCAGACTACCTCCATTGCCATTAGATTTCAGTTTAATAGTGTATCTCTGGAATGTGGTGGAAAGTGCAGCCGACAAAACTGTGTGATGCTATCATGTCTATATGGACCAGAAAGAAAGGTTTCCAGCATCTTTCTGAATCTATGCCATGACAAATTAAGGCAGTTCTGATCCATGACTGTACTAGCAAGGTGTACCTAATAAAGTGGCAGTGAGTGCATATGCTGACTCTATATTCCCTCACCCTCTTTCTCAGGGGTCCACGGTCTTCCTCCTTTCCACCTTTGATGTTCCTGATGTGCCTGGATGCCTTCTGTTCTCCGGGTTGCTTGATGGTGACACGGATCTCAGGGGGACAGATGTAGTTCTCCAGGTTTTTGGGAGGCTTCTTGGCCCGTTTGGTGGTTTGGATCTTTAACTTGAGGCTGCCCTCCGAGAAGTTGGCTTCTTTAATTGAGAACTCCTGCTCCTCAAGGCTATCGCCCTGCACCCACTTCTCGCTGTCAGTGTTTGAAGTGGTGTCCACATCCTTACCGAGGCCCAGGTCTTCATCCTCGTCATGCTCCTGCTGTTCACCAGCTAATGTAAGGCCCTTCACCGGGGTGGCCAGAAGGCCCACCTCAGTCAGATCGGCCCTGTTGATGGTTGATACGGTGGAGAAGAACTCCTCATGCCCTTTGGGCCGGGCAGGGCGTGACAGGTCCCTTTGCTCCATCCCAAGGCTTGGTTCAGGTAACAGGAACCAGGAGGGAGCCGAGGCGAGGGAGACGCCAGACACAGTGAATCGTGTTCAGTCAGATGAGGTTGTGAAGGATGTCTATTGTTGCCTGAATCGTACAAATCTTGCACGTGGGGGCATTTCCTGGTGCGAAACTGTAAAGAAAAAGTACAATTTAGATATTTATTTAGATACACATTTGCCATACATATTGTTATAAGAAAAAGAGTTCTTTGAACTCCATAGAGCAATATGAGCTAATGAATGGAGGTTTATGAAGTGCACCTGCAAAACCCCACTGTAATCATTCCACATTAACCAAGCAACACCAGTTGGCCTAATAAGACAAATGTCCCTGAATTAAGGTACATATTAATCTAGAGCAGGATCCAAGCATCTACCTCTTATTGGACTGATTGGAACAGTCACACCATTCACCCCAGGAGAACTCCCAGACAGCATAATTACATCACTGACCAGCTCATTTGCTTTGCTGGTCAGTCGGGCAACCCGGGTCCTGGTGTGAAAGTGAACAAATGAGGCCTCTAGCTCAGTGATAAACACCTCTCAGACATCAGACAGACCACAACCTGCACAGTCAGAGACCTGGAAAAAACCAATTAGGCCCGAGAACAACATCGGCGCTGCAGGCTGCTAAGCATCAAAAGGGAAGTATAAATGAGCTCTACTCATTTCCTTTGGGCCAATTATAATGTGAGTGATGGAAGAGATATAAAGCAGGGGCTTCTGGGTAGAAACGATTGGGATGATTTAGAAGAGCCGAGACTTGGGTACAGATCGGTATATGAGAGAGAATATAAGATCAGGAGTTATATAGCATTTTGAATATTAGCTTGTCTTAGCCAGGCTGGTATTACTTATATAAAATGTAATTTATTTATTTTTTAAATGGCCCGATAGCGACTTCTGTAAATCAAAGACTATAAAAAATCTACAACAAGTATGAACGCTAAAGACAACAAACATATACTGCTCACAAAAATGAAAGGATATTTCATTTGAATATATTTTTTGTGAACAGAATAATTAAGGAAATGCTAAAAGCACTACTTATTATGTGTAATCAAACAAAACACACTGCTTAATTACAGGTGAGTGCTGCTTAACGATGATCTGAGCCAAGTTTGTTCATTTTAACGACCGAGGTCTTAACTGTTACAACAAATTATAACGGGGAATTAAAATCTGTCGTAAATCCAGATGTTGCAGCCATAAACAGCTGGTCAAATTAATAAAATGCATGAGGATGTGTATTTTAACTGCCATAATTGTTATCTTTGTCAGACTTTGAGGTTGTTTGCATTTTTTTTTATCTTCAGGAATACTTGCATTAACTATTTGCCTAAGTTGCACACAATTTTCTCAGACAGAAGTTTGTAGTTTGCTCAAAGGATTAAAGGACTGACTTCAGATTCCATTTTTTATATTTGTAACATAAATGACAGGAAACGGAAACCCAACTTTTGTGGTAATGGAAATTGCTTTACTGCTAAAGAAAGTTAGCAGCTGCTGCTGGGCAAATGTTGGTCAAATGTCTTATTAATTTTGTTGTTCTGAGTGTTTTCGGAGTTCTTCCTTTGCGTACATACTGTAAACAGCACTCACTTACTGTCAAAACGGCTGCATCACAAATAACACTGTATCACTGCTCCCTTACTAGTACTGTGATATATAGAACAAAACTATTCAGTGTCCTAAGTAGTAGCACTGGAGCACGGCTGAATTCTAAACCTTGCATGTCATCAGCATGCATTAGCACGAAGGCTTATCGGTACCAGAGCAGTTTTCAATTGCAGTTTTTACTAAGTGGTAGATTGACCACTCCTTATGTGAGCATGTTTATATTTCTGTGCTCCAACAAAACGCGAGTGACAAGGTGCTCTTAAATTGTGTAGCACTGTTGTGGTTGTGAGTTAAAATTCCAGTGCTACATACGGCTCTGTAAGCTCATGCACCCACTTGCTACCACAATTAGTCTTGTTTGTACATGTCCACTAATCAACTCATCTGACTTGTTGAAGCGCTGGTGAAAGGATTTGTTGTTAACAACCACAAGTAAAGCAGCTCATTTTATTGGTGATGGTGATGCAGTGGGTAAAGTACTGGACTGGACTGCTGACTAGAAGGTCTAATCTTCTACAAGTCCTGGCACTGCCAAGCCACGACTGTTGATGCATGAGCGAAGTTCATAAACCACAAATGCTTGGCTTGTACACTGTAAGATTCCATTAGTTGTAAGTCACTCTAGATAAGGACGCTGTAAAGGTAAACATGTATGTAAATTATTTGGCCAGTGGTTGTCTGGTGATCTTCCTTTTAATTTTCTTCATCACCTTTTGAACCAAAGCAACTTTTTAACCCATTTATTCCGTAAGCTCTGCCCTCCTGTAACATGGAATTTAAGCTATTATGTAATATATATGCAAAATGACACCTACAACTTCAAAAACCAAAATACCACCTTCCTAACCTCCACTACAGGCAGCAATAACAGTGTAGTAATTCTGTACATTCATACACGAACACAAACAACAACTCATACTTATATAGTGAAAAGTACAGTGCTGTGTAAACTATTTCAATTTCTTTTTTGGTTATTCTTTATTGAGGTTTTAGTGATTATTACACATTGAGGTTTTACAATTACAGACTGTAGCCCATCTATTTCTCTACAAGCTCTACAATCTTTCTACAAACCCCAGCAGGTCCACCATAGATCAGGTACTGTTTGAGCTGGGAATCACTCTTAGCATTACACTGACATTGATGTGATGGTGGCGGCTCATACCAGTACAACACACACTAACACATCACCCCCACGTCAGCCTCACTGCAGTGCTAAGAATGATCCACTACCAAAATATTACCTGATCGGTCATGGTTATGACCTTTGAGAACAGAATAAAGGGAACTTACAAAGTAGAGAGAAAACAGATGGATTAGTCTGGAAGAACCACAAACTGCAGTGACTGCTAATACTTTAATGAAGAATAAGCAGACTTTACACTGATAAATATAATATAGAATGATGAATATAAAATGCTTCAGACTTTTGCCCACTACTATATATGAACTCAGTGACCGATGCAGTCTCTTGACTTGTTTTTGTCTCTTTAATATGTTGCTTTTAAATGCGCTTTCGCTTGTACTTGAGCTCACTGAAAACCACATTTTCTGAAACAGGTATCACATTTACCTTTAATAATTTAGAAGAATTAGAACTGATACAATCTTACAAAGCAAGCTATTGTACATGCTAAGCTTGTATCAAGGTCCCACTATTGCAAGCTTGGACCCTGGTCCAAACATCAAGCTACAGTACTGTGCAAAAGTTCTAGGCCTCCATTAAATTTGTAATTTTAGCAATATTATAACAACCATATATAAAACTTTGCTGACCCAAAAATGTCAAACTTAAATTTTCTACTCCATGCTACTCTTTTCCACTGATCTTCATCTTTAGAATTTCTTAGCCTTGTTCCTTGGCTGCTACCCTTCCAAAAAGATCAAGATCTGGATCAAGCTTATTTAGACTGTATAAGGGTCAACATGGATATCCTCTAAGGAGAGCTCACACTAAATACTTGCAACTGTAGCCTACAGACAGTTTTTTCTGTTTCTTATTCCGTTTT
>JAUZSV010188613.1:0-12887 GCA_034780495.1 Parotocinclus cesarpintoi
CTTACAGCACCAAAATATCCTACACATTGTGTAGCTACAACAGCTATTTACTGTAAATCATCAGATTTTATCATTTAGAACATTCCTTTATTATTAGAATTAATATTAGTAATATATTTTTTTATACAATTTGGGAAATAGCGAAAATCCGTGAACGAATTTTCCCATTAATATGGGAAAGGTCCCTGAAAGTTGAACTGGGAAATGGCATGGGAACACTGTATAGATGCACTGGACCAAAGGTACTAGGAACCATAACACAGTTACCACCACATAATCCGATTCCTTATAAGAAGGTGCAAGTAATTTAATATCAATGCATAAAAAAGGTCTTAGTTACTTGATTTACTATTACAGTAAATGAATATAGTAAACACAAGATGCACTTAACTTTGTGTTCAGGGTTGCGTTTCCAGTGCTTTGTTCTTTTTCCAGTGGGTTGTTTTCAAAGCAGCTTGTTACCGTAACATCCTAAACTATTTACTGCAGATCTTATAGGTGGCTATTAAATTGGATAGGTGGTTTCTTTAAAGCATTGCTAGCACAGTACATATTACTGTAGTAGCAGTTTGGTCCAGTACCTATGATGTTATGGTAATGTACTTGGTCAGGCAGTGTTGTTGGCTTAGGTATTGTAACACACACACTTTATAATAAATAAGTAATTATTGAGGTAGTAGGTTATATCAGTACTTTGATTGCAATTCTTCTGACAAACCATCACTGCATAGAGAACTGATGGAGAAATCTCACTTGACTACCAGGGAAACAAAGCCGGAAAGAAAAACTGTGGTGTGTATTGATGGAAACTGTGACTAGACTACATTTCTGTCATGACTGCTGTGTTAGTCGTTTTGAAGTGCTATCCAGACTCGCACCATTACGCATGAAGTATTTTACTCCTGGCACACTATCAGAAGCGTTTATCTGTTTTAACGAATGGCAACAGGGGGAAATAACTGAACTGGGTTGAATGGCTTACCTACGCTCTTCACTTTCTTTTCCATCAGTGGTCAATTACTAGTTAGTCACAATGAATTGGTATTTTTTTTAAAGATATACAGTACTACCTCGGTTCTCGTTGTTATTTCATTACTTAAGACTCGTCGGGTTCCATGTTAAAAAACAATTGGCATATGCACCGACAAATCCTTTTTAGAATTCAAACCGATGAAATAAATATAGTCTATACTGTATCACAGGGGAGCTGACCTTCTTGTTGAAAACACTTCCATTTTAAACTACAGTTGGCCAAAACACTGACACATTTTATAATAAAGTGTTAAATCTTATGTAATTTAGTTAGTAGTTTGTAATGACAAGTAAAATCTAAATACTTACTTTGTTGGCGAACTCAAGGTGATGACCGCCAATGCTAACTGCTCAGCTTTAAAGTAATCCAAGAGCTCAGGCTTTCAATTAATTTCGGTTTGGTGTAATCATCAACCGTTTTGGTGCCCATGGGGACTTGGTTGTGCTAAGAATACCTTACTGTAGATGTAGAAAACGGAGAAAAGCAGACTGGAGATCTTCCCTTAGCAATAGATATCATGAGACTGAAAACCATAAACCGAATTGTGAGTCGAGCTGGAGAATTTGAGTTCTGAGGCGTTCAAGAACCGAGGTACCACTGTATATTTAAATGTTATAAGGGAGTCACTGGCTTGTATCAGGGAGTGGATTTGAGTTACCTACTATGAACGTGTTCACTGGGATGAGTTGAGGATGTGTTCACTAGGTATCTGGTGCTGAGGCTTTGCAGTCTCGGGTGGTCTCAGATGGTACTGCTGCATCGTCGTTCAGAAAATCCAGGGCTAGTCTGTGTCGAGTCTCAGTAACCTGAACTGATCAGTCACATGATTGTGCAACTGACAGACAGACTTAATCCTTTTTGTTTTAGTTTTCTATTCATGTTATTTCCCTCTTCTTTTTTTTTGACAGGGCTGCAGTTTTCCACATATTCAGTAATGTGTTTCTGTTTGAAATGCCTTATTAAATTAATTGTTTTGAGGGTTTAGAGTTGTTCCTCCATGGACGTGCAGTAGTAGCATTGAAGCACAACCGAAAGACACTGCAACATGGGTTTGTCTCATAAGCAGTTTAAAGCTGGACCTGTTTAAAGCAGAACTGAATTGTGAATTAATGTTAGTGTAAGCAGTTTGATTTTCATGTTTGTTTTTGTTGCTCTCATGCGACGTCTTCATTTACATTTATGTCATTTAGTAGATCTAGAGCAACTTACAATTAATACAGTCTTATAATCCAAGCAATTGTGGGTAAAGGGCCTTGCTCAGGAACCCAACTGAGGCAAAGGTGGTATAACCCTGGACCTTCTGGTCCATAGTCCAGTTTTTTAACTACACAGTCCCAGTGAACCTGTAGTAGATGAAGCGTGTTTTATTAGACTGATCGGCCAATCACGGTTCACCAGTTACACTGAAAACCAGCCAATTGATCTGTGCAGCTGTATTGGCAGTCACACCCACACTGCGTTCAACTGCGTTCAGTTGAGCATACTGTGCCCGGGCACAGTAGAAAGCGATCACAGTTGGACTTGGGTATGGTACAGATTGCCTAGTGTAAGTACAACCTAATTTTGTGTCCAAAATCACAAGCTACTGGACTAAGTAGTATGACATTTTCAGAAATGGTTCAATATCTTTCTTAGTACCTTTTTTTTAAAAAATTATTATTACTACAACTTTCAGAAATATTTCCCATCCTGGACTACCTGTAGGTCAAATCCAGCTAATGCGTTTGGATTTATTGCCATCTGGCTATGGTCTTGCTCTAATTTCTGATCTTGCCATATGCAGTTTACAGGACCACTTAAGTAATCAGGTAATGGATAACTGCTGACATTGATCCCGTTGTTTTTGTGCATGTAAATGTAATCACTCATATGGCATCATTAACCGCGGATCAGACGTCATCTCTGATCATGACTCACATTCCTGCTGATGGGAACAGCGATTCAAATGCTAATCACCTGGCATTGTTGATACACTGGGCAGGAATGTCGTTGTTTTAACTCTGTGTGCTGAGGTGAAATATGAGCTGATACCACACTCACTGTGTACTCTAACCCCCTTTAATAATTCCACGAGATCATCTCATGGTGCATTTCCTTTATTGATCAGCTGTAGGGCTGGGTGATATGGAAAGGAAATCTCATAATAATCATTGCTTTATTTTGATTACCATCAGGGATTTGTTAGAGAAAGACTGATTAATGCCATCTGTCAATATCTGCGCTCACAAGGTCGATATTTATTTGGAAAAGATTCAGAGAAACTTTTGTTTTTACAACGTGCAGTTTATAAACTGGGAGTGGTTGAACAAAATGTTTTGGTTTTTTTCCAGGTGCACTACTCTAGTGTTTATTTTTTGCAGTTATTTGCACGTTAAATATAAGATGTCGTTATCTGGTTGTTTTTAATTGCAATAAAACTTGAATGAATGGTTTTTTAGAAGTGTTTATTCACGTTCAGCAGTTTTAACTCTCATTTATTATATTTTCTTTCTATAAGTTTTACATGGTCTTTATACATCTACTGTCAGTCAACCTGCTCTCTAAATGTTGGCATCAGCCATTTGAAAAAAACCATATTGGTCGACTGCTATTTGATATATTTTGTTTCTGTGCCAGTGTGGTTTGAGACTAGTTTTTGCAAACCTTATTTTTACTTTCTTATCTTAATTAGATCATCTTCTGGTTAAATACAGAATTTAGCTTGCAAACCAACACTTAACTTGTTTCTACCTAGAACATTTCTGAAAGTTGTGTTTATGCCAAGTATACAGATCACAAAAAAATACAAATCTATTTCATTTTGAAATATCCCCTTATGGAATCATCTCCTAATTACTGTGAGCAGTGTATCAGATTCTATCTGTGGTAACAAACTCAAACCACCAACTAGCCTAAGGCTGATTCTGGATCATTGCTGAACTTTACAGTAAGTTGCACCCTCAGCTGGTGCTGTCTTTTACAGGAATATTGACCTATTTATTAGCTTTTTCTGTTGAACATTACCTTCTCTTTGTTAAAATCTACATTGTATAAGAGTGTGACTGGTCCCAGTGTATTCACCATCTCCTCTTCTATCTGACAAGAGCTTGAGCTCAGTCATGTTTCTGCATAGTACAATACTGACTGCTGTTACACACACACACACACACACACAAGTCATTCTGGATGAATAAAAACAATCTGACGATCTCAGTTTATTCTCATTTATCAGGTACACCTTGTTAGTACTGAGCTGGGCCCCTTTTTCTTTCAGAACTGCTTTAATTCTTTGTGGCATATATTCGGCACAGTACTGGTATTCCTTAGAGATTTTGGTCCTCTAAGAGGGTCTCCCATTGTACCACATGCCAAAGGTGCTCTTTTGGATTGAGATCTTGATTTGATTAGTGTAAACTGGTGTGAGATTAATTTGAACTTTTTAACGAGGGGAAGTTTCCTGCTGGAAATAGCCGTGAGAAGATGCTACGACGTGTTCATAAAGTACATGGCCAGCAACAAAACATAGATAGGCTGTGGCATTTGAAGGATGCTCAACTGGATTTAAGGCCAGGAAAATATCCCCAAAACATTACACCACCAGCAGCAACCTGAACTAGTCATACAAAATCCAACTTTCCTGTTGTTTATGGCATTTTGATCCTGCCATCTGAATGTTGCAGCAGAAATCAAGACTCGTCAGTCTAGGTAACGTTTTTTCCAGTCTTTTCTTGTCCAGTTCTGGTAAAATTGTACCCCAAGGGGCCTGTTCTTGTCTCACAGGAGTGGCCCATGGTGTGGTCTTCTGCTGGTAAACCCAATCTGCTTCAAAGTTTAACATATTTGTTTAGGCATGCTCTTCTGCATATATCAGTCGGAACAAGTGGTCATTTGCTTTGTTTTAGCTTAAACCAGCCGGACCCGTAGATCATCAGTTTCTGAAATATTCAGCCCAGCACCATCAACCATGCCACATAAAACTCACTTAAATCGCCATACTTCCCCATTCTGAGGGCAACAGCATAGCTAAATGGAGAACCAGAAGTTCACTTGTGCTGCTGCTCATTATTTTTATGTTTTTGTAAAAGGTTGTATTTATGAGTAGCAGCAGAGATGAAAATCTTTTACACGTAATTGCCCTTGGTCTGTGTGACATGTTTCTTTTTTCATGAGGCCAGGCATTGGGGATCAGGTTATGGCATATGGTCTTGGTGAGAAGTGGGAGGGAAGAGAGAGCGCTTTTTCTTCTGTTGTGCGGTTTAGGTCTGCAGTGCTGTTTCTTCTGTGGGATTTAGGAATGTTTTTCCCCCCATCTCTTTGATGCTTGGATCATCTTGCTCACTATGTGTACGTTATTTGAAACTCCGCTGTAGCCCTGACACTGCTGTACATGTTGTCAAAACCTTAAAATAAAAGTTACTGCATTGTTTCTGTGACCTAGATGTAGATGTGAAATCTGCTTCCTTTGAATGACTGCTGGCTGGGCACACACATTCTTTGTTTGTTTTGAAAGTAGGCAGAGAATAAGTCAATCAACTAATCTAAAAAAAAAAAAAAACAAGTGTGCGTGTGTGAGAGAGGCTGTTTTAATGCTGCTCCCTGTACAGCCAGTTCTCTGGTTTATCATGTGCTCAAATGGAGATGCTGGTACTTTGACTCGTGGCACTGTGAAAGAAGTCACAGCTGTGAAAGTAAGCCTTGTTTCGTGAGCATTACTGTTTATTATGGCACAGAGCTGCACTGAGGCAGCCTTTTATTAAGTCATGGTTTGGAGTGTTAATATTGCACTCTGAATGCTGAGTGGCTCCCTTGTTTAACATAAATGCTAATTAATTTTTTTTTATATTGCTCATTATGGTGACTCTACTTTATTATTTAGTATTTCTGTTGTGTAGGCTTCCTTAATCGTTCTTTCATGTAATGTTATGGGTTGTAATACTTGTGACAGTATGTTATTCCTGTCTGGAGGCCTGTATTTCCATTGGAGGATATGTTTTGTAATATTTAAGCCAAACAGTTGGAAAGTGTAATCCCATAATCGGCAACATAAACTCTGCCTGTATGTGAACAGATTTGCACATTTACAGATGGCTCTCAGTATTTTCCGCAGTTCGGAGCGTAGGCAATTCGCAAATAATACGCTTTTTAAAATTAAATCCTAGGGATGCTCCGATCATGCTTTATTCTGCCAATTCCGATACCGATTACCCATGAGTGCTAATCGCTGTCGATCATCGATACCGATCGTGTTGACTGGCTGAATTTTTTGAGTGCTATTGACTGTGATCTGCAAAAAAAAAGAACAATAAAGTGATCTTAGACAAAAACATTGACTTTTTACTGACTTTTCCAAGAGAAAAAAATACAAAATACTTGCAGGCACAACTATTCTTCCACCACTGAAAAAGGCTGGACATTTAACCCGATTCATTGAATCATTATTTTTTTAAATATTTTTTTTGCTTAGCAATCTGACTGTCACGCTCATACGGACACAACACAGGGCCTCTGCGGGCTGCAAAGTACAGGTGATCGGTTTTTGTGATCTGCAATGAAAGACATTGATCGGCATACACCCATCACATGATTTGAACGGAAATCGGCCGATAATAATGATTGGTGGCCAGTCGATCGGAGCATCACTATTGAATACACTATAGACCAAAGTTTGTCAGCACCCCTTCTATTTAGTGAGCTCTGCTAGTTGTTCTATAAACTTCTATATTTAAAAATATATATAATTGCAGTTTAGCTACTGGACTCTGGACCTGATGGTCCCGGGTTCAAATCCCAGCTCTGCCAAGCTGCCACAGTTGGGTCCTTGAGCAAGGCCCTTAACCCACCATTGCTTGTTTGCAACACTGTATGAGTTGTTTCTAAGTCACTCTGGATAAGGGCGTCTGCTAAATGCTGTAAATGTACATTTTTTTGGATTCTACATAGATAAACATTGGCATTAGAATGGGGTTGCACTGATTCCACACCCAGCAACATTCAATATGACACAGTTATAGGTTTCTGCTTTCAACAAGTCAGTCCATATACACTGCTTACAAAAATTAGGGGATGCTTCAAAATTAAGTCTCCCATAATGACATATCCCCTAATTTTTGTGAGCAGTGTATTTCTGCTCTGCTCTCCTTAAACAAAGTTAATGGAGAATTGCCAATTTTGATTAAGAGCTTGACTGACTTGCATAGACCTTGAGCTCCATATGACACCTTGAAAATGCAGTGGAATGCCAAATGTGAGCTAGGGCTTATCTAGCATCAGAAGTCGACCTCACAGTCACATTTAAATTTTTAGTGATGAGAAAATTGTGGGGAGCAAACTCCATACTCATACCAATGTTTTCAGATTTCAATAATGGGTGTCCACAAACTTTTGTCTGTATATTGTCCATGAATAGGTAAGAAAATAAACCTTTAGATGGTATTTTCCAAAATCAGTGTTTACCTTTTATAGTGGAACCCCACTTACAAATGCGCTAATGCTTGAAGGGTTGATTTATAATCCTGTCTTCACTAAGGCCTGCTGCCAGCAGCTCAGACACACAGGCAGGCAGTATTTCCATTTAATGTGTTAGCCTAGCGCTTTTCAAGTGTCAAGAAAATGATATAGTATTTTAAATCATATTTAAATATTACATAGTCCTAGGCCAGTTATACATCTTGTTGTTGATATACAGAAAAGAAACCTTTGCATTGTTCGCACGCTGCTATCAGATTAGATTTTGGACAGTTATTGCCTCAATACATTTTGTTGCTTCAGATAAAGGGCCTTTGAAAGATTAAATAATGGCTTTAATTTGATATCCATCGAGTCACTTAATATAGTGGTGTGGCCAGTGGAGTGCAGATTTTCTTATGGTTAAAAAAAAAGTGCTCTGTAGGCAGTCGGTGGGTTTTTCAAATTATTATTGTTGCCCCGGGATGCAGCATGAGGCCTAAACAGCTGTGGACGAGATTATCCCTTAGACCTCAGGCACAGAAATAGAAGCTTCCTCTATTATTGCAGCTTGGCAAGATCAAAAGATGAAGATCAAAATGGAATGGGGTAATTTCAACATGACCATCATTTGCTGTGCAGGGACAGAATTGGTTTGGGCTTTTTGTTTTTGGGTATCTGTCATATTGTGTATTAAAAACTAACGTCTTGGTACGAAGTGTGATTGAAGTTTCGATACGCCATGTCGTCGGCATAGTTTTGAGTAGAAATGATGTATCAAGAAATCAAATAAATAAATCAAAGTTGTAGCTGCATAATTGAGTTATTCAGTGTATTTGTTAGACGTCTTTGTGTCCAGGCTGCATTTTAGACATGCTCTTGTGTGACCACCCTGCAAGGACTGTGATGGCAGCGGAAGTGCTACCCGCCGTGCCGCACCCATATCATATGTAGTGCTGTTAGTGTGTTGGGTACAAAATGGGTAAGGGAGGTAAACAAGTTTGTACACTTCCTTATATGCTTTACTCGTACTGTGTAACCATTATAAACTCACTCACATGACACACAAGATAACAGCTTGCAGAGACTCTTTCTTATAAAATGGCTTTTCTTTAGCGCCATCGTTGTTGTAATTGCACTGCCTATGCAGCTGTCAGAGAAGTCACAACGAAATGTTAGTTTGACGAAACGTATTGATTTATAAAGGATTATGTGGCTTATTTTGTTCACTCAGTTTTTAAACTAAAACAGAACTACACAGAATTGAGTAACTAAACTAAGACTAAACTAAAAACTCCTTCGTAGGAGTCAAATACGTGCAAGACTCAAATGCATTTAACTCAATAAATAATTAACTCAATAACGGTACGATTCAAGCAGTAATGTGTATTAATAGTCAATGCCCTAGTTGACAGCAAATCTATTAATTGATACACAAAATTAACTATTGCTGTAATGTTCAGTGAGGTTAGTGAAGTGTTAAAAATATCAATTAATTAATAAAAAGCAGACTTTGTCTGTAGACTTCATATGTCTATATAAAACGTTTAATCTAATAGTCAATTTAAATGTTCTAATAGCAGCTGTTGTTTCAGATAATGCATATCTGTCGATGCTATAATAACTCGTCTGCTTGTTAGTACTGCTGTTGACTAAAATGGCTCAGCGTAAACCATTCTGTCATGTCCAGGATATGGCCAGAATCCTCTGTCACTCTATGTACCAGTAATTAATTAATATGGATATATTTAGATCCAAAGTAATAGTTAAAATTTAAGTCTGTAAGAAATACGAAGCACTCAACCTCAGACAGATCCACTAGAGTTACAACCATCGGTCTTACCTTTTTCTTATTTTTTTACCTTTTTTTGGAATGGTAAATCCAAACCACGTCCAAAAATGTATGAACACTGCCTTTTAAGCACAATTTCCTAACCTTCAGTTGTTTGTGAGGAGTCCGTTAACTCTATGTCCATCTTCTCCACTCTCTCTCACTTGTGATAAGCAGCACCTTTTTACAGTACAAATAATTAAAATCTAGAAATGTATGGCCACGTTTTAAACTTTATAGCTTCATAGTCTGTTATTAAGAACATTTGTGCAACCTGTACAAAAGGGCTTACTGAACAAAAAATCTAGTTTTTACCATAGCCATGTTGGTTTGAATTTACAACTAGGAAGCCTGTGGGGTGAGCTAAAGAGGAGAGTAAACAAGAAAGGATCTAGGGTCTCAAAAAAAGTTGTACAAAGCATTAAATAATTGTGGCCTGCGTTTTTTTTTCAAAATAATAAAAATTTGTTTTCTTGTTCGTTTTTTGATATTGTTTTTTTTCCCTCCAAGTTTACTTTTTCTCTTTTCCCAGTGTGAGATTCATCAATTGACCAAAAAGTCCTCATAACACTTTGCTTATAAACTTTAAACAGTGCAAACATGAGTATTTGTTCCTAAGGCATAATTTTTGCATGAAGTATCATTTGCTTTGCAAAGCACTGTGACGTTAAGCAGGAGAACAGGTTGCTTGTTTTAAAGTGAGTGGTGGAAATTCTCTATAGATAATATTCCCTAATTTTCCACTGTATTGGAGAATAAAATGACTCCTGGTACGTTTGCATATTACAGGTGTAAATTACCCACTTATTTTACTGAGTAAGATGGCAAGAGTCTGTTTAAACCACAGGGGAGATTTTGAGCAGGTTCCGGGTATTCGGGTAGGAGTCTTGAGTAGAAACCAAATTTGCGGTGACAGTAACTTGCACAGTCTCTACCTACCAGAAGAGGAAAACGTTTTTTGTACACGGCTGACTTTTGAGATTGTGTCAGTGCTAAGTTTTGTGTTTCCTTGTTGTGGCACCTGTGCGATCATTCACTCACTCATTCACTTTTCTTACTACCCTTGTTTAGCCGTGAGTTAGTTTTCTAAAATGTTTCTGTGCCACTACGAGGCTCCAACTGTACATACCCTCAACGAGTTTGGGCGCATTGTGGCTCAGTGGGTAGCACCGGAGCTTCACTGCACTAAGGTCCTGGGTTCGGTCCCAGGGTAGAACGGCCTGGGTTCTTTCTTTCTTTGTGGAGTTTGCATGTCTGTGTGGGTTTACTCCGGGTACTCCGGTTCATTGATTGTTATGAATTGCCTTGAGTGTGAACGTGACCGACGCTTATGGTGACTTTAAATAAACTCAGCTGGTTTCACCCTGTCAATCACGCTCCATATCTTTGTTGTGATTTAGCCCTCTGTTCCCTAACAGAAGACTTTGATATGCTAGGCAGAATCCATTTCCCCTTCATTCCTAACCAACAGATTAGTTTAAACCAAACACCCCCCACAACATAATGGATGACCTCGTACTGATCTGCATCACAAATCCTGAAGACACCAGCTGGCAGAAATGGTTAAACGGTGCCTCCCATACACTGCTCCTGGCACTGATGGTATGCCGCATGTAGACTGAAAAAGGTTGACGGATGTGAATATAATTTCCTGTGGGTAATACAAGTTTACGTGCAGGGGTAACATTTGTGGTCATGAGTCATAATCCCCAAACTCTACATCAGCCAATCAGTAATGAACACCTCTTTTATATGATTTTACCACGCTCTTACATTTCATTACTGACTATGCTAAATGAAGTGTGAATGTCAAGCTTGACTGTCCAAGTGTTAAAGCGTGTAGCATTTCACGTAATTGCTTTTTTTTTTTATATGTAAAGCTCTGATTCCGATCTGTTGGTGCATTATTTTTAGATGCAACGGTAATGTGAGATGGCAAATGTTGGTACCATGAAACTACCACTTTATGCTGTACATTTGTCAGAGGTTGGACTATGGATCAGAAGGTCTAGAGTTTAAATTCCACCTCTGTCTAGCTGCCACTGTTAGGTCCTTGAGCAAGACCTTTAATCCACAATTACTTGGATTGTAAGAATTGTAAGTCACTCTGGATAAGATTAGCGTCTGTTAAATGTAAATTTAAATGTTATAAGGCTCAATATTGGTTAAGTTAATGTGGCCTATTGGATATTCAAAACCTCTCCAATTCTGAACCAGTTGAAAAATCCCAAGAAACTCTTCAATCATAAAATTCAGATTCCGCTTATCGGTTCCTACTTAACACTTTGTACGTTTTAAAAACATTACCATGATTAATGCTAAAGTACATCCATATTAAGGCGCGACTTGTGTGGCGTTTAAAGGTTTTATGACCTTTGGTTCTGGCTTTAATCTGGATGCTATATTGTTCACTTTGTGCCAAATTCCAGATGCCCTAGATTTCTTGTTATGCAAAGTTGTTTTAGTGTAGGATTTAGACAGACTCTGAACATGTTCTGGTTCTTTGGATTTACTTTTAATTTGGGAGACACAATTTTTGTTGTTGTTGTATGTTTATCTTCAGTGGGTTGTGAGGATGGGGCGGCTCGGTGGCTAGCACCTAATGTGACTTGAATGTACATATATGACTAGTCTTGAGATAACCTTGTGTCACTGAAATGGCCACTGTTTCCAATACTAACGTTAAATAGACAAGCAAACAATCCTATGAAATGTCCATCTACTGTGCCACCTTCACTCGTGGCTTTGCCATGTAAACTGAAATAATCACTTTCCCTCTACGTGAGGTAAGCAGCACTGTTATGGATCTGCTTATAGCAAAGTGAGGATGATCTAGAAATGCTGCAGTAGAAGTGGATATAGCCTGTGTTTGTACTGCCACATACTATACCACATATTACCACCCAGTCTTTGGAAAAAGAAATGAGTATGGGTGTTTGTACTTTCTGTTAAATAAGGAAATTGTCACTGATATGATTTTATTTTCCCTTATTAAAATAACTCGTAAAACTCCTTGTTTTTGTCTGCAGGTGTTAAATGAAGAATGTGACCAAAACTGGTACAAGGCAGAGCTTAATGGCAAAGATGGCTTCATCCCCAAGAATTACATCGAAATGAAAGCACATCCGTAAGTACAACTCACACAAGCACTCAATTTTCTTCTAAAAATCCAGACCTCCTGCTTCTTAAACGGCCACATCACCCTTACAAGCTCAGATGGATGTTTCCAACTGTTATTTCCAACGAGTGCGTTGCTTGATGAATGTAGCTTAAGACCATGCACTGTAAGTGTATAATCTTTTAATCTAGGAGAAAAGCTAGTGATCTGAAGTAACTCTTGATTGCATTGGTACAGAGTGCTCATCGCATTAGCTATGATTTTTATATAATCACATTAAGTGCCATTAGTGAAGGCTTTGGAGTGTGAGATGTGCAGAGTTAATTTTCTGATCTATATATTTTTTTATAAAGCCTTTGAGATTGTGTTTACAGAGAATATCAGTTGAAGGAAATTCAAGTAGAGTGTTCCCTCGTTTATGGCGGGGGTTACGTTCCAGGACCACCCGCGATAACAAAGTAGGGACGCTATATTTATTTAAG
>JAUZSV010188724.1:0-12887 GCA_034780495.1 Parotocinclus cesarpintoi
GTTTCCCCATAGTCCTCGAGAAATTGAAAAGTGCTGAAAAACAGATTTTTTTTTTTTTTTTTTTTCCTCCGCAGTAGATTCTTAAGTAGGGACATCTGAGGAACAAACAATTAAAAAAGCCTGGCCTTATGGCTGATTGGTGTGTATAGAATTTACTCTCATATATGCTTTATTTTAAAGCAACTAACAAATGTTTGAATTGTACTGTATCTCATTTGAATGGATGAATGTAATATTTCTTTATGCTTCAGGATCATTTATTTTAGATCATCACAGTAACGAGTCACACAACTTGGCTCAGGACACCACTGAGGAACAGAATCGATTTACAGAGGGTGTGGAGAGACCAGCGACCCACTTCACACTCATCAGTTCTCCTATTAAAAGCAGCGAGCAGGGTCCGTGTGGTTTAAGGCTTCATGTGAAAGCTGAAAAGGAGGAAGAGGAGGAAAAGGAATTACAAGAAGTCATACTGGTGGAGGCAGCAGAGCAGAGGCCAGATGAGACTATTCAGTCCGCTCAGCTTCCAGTTTTCTCCCAGCCCATACAAACGGCTTTGGAACAGTCCAGAAATGACGGTACTCTAACACAGAATAATCAGAGGGAGCTGTATAGTGCTGGACACATGGAGCAGTCACAGCCTTCCTGGTGCAGAGATAATACACCTGAGTCAAGTCACGCGGTTCGGACAGAGAGACAAGATAGGACAATGGCACAGCAGCAGAACAGGACTGCAGCTGCACCTGGCGTGCAATCCCAGCTCGGTGCATTTTTAGGAAGAGGTCGCGGTGGACACAGAAGGTTTCGCACGCAGTGGATAACAAGCGTCGGTGGCGAGCGCCGCTTCAGCTGCTCGTACTGTGTGCGGACGTTTATGCGTTTTGGCCAGCTGAATGAGCACTTGCGCAGTCACACGGGCGAGAGGCCTTACTCGTGCACTCAGTGTGGCCGCAGCTTCACCAAACAGGGCAATCTGATCCGGCACGCTGTGGTGCACAGCGGAGAAAAACCGTATCAGTGCAACATGTGTGGGAAATGCTTCACTCAGCGCTCCAGCCTGAAGTCCCATCAGAAAACGCACACTGAGAGGGACGGCGTGCTGCAGGGATTAGCCACGCATCAATCAGGCAGAGAGCAACACGACCGCCGAACTCTAAGAGAAAGCAGGGGATTTTGTACAGCAACAACACTGCATTAAAACAAGGGAGATAACATTTTTGACAAGACTCAGTTACACTATTAGACAACAGTAATGGTAGTCAGGAAAGCCAAGGGTGATGGTTCAGTGATTCTGGATGATTGCGTTGCTGTAGTAGCGATAATTTAGAATAATTTTTGTTGCCAGTGCCTCACAGTATCACTCGTTGTAACAAGCACATTTTTGATGATGAGAGTAGAGCTGTTATTACCAGAGATATACTCACTGACAAAACAATAAGCCAGCCAGAACTGTCTGATTACTATAAAACTCAGCAGACCACATCTATAATCATTTACATATCTGCCTGTGACATAGCTGCTTGCTGAGCAGGAATACAATATTTCTGTGTAGCTCCTTTCATTTTTTTTTTCAATGAGTTTATATCAATACTAGAGAGGCACCAAAACGATGGCCAATATTGGCCTAAACAGAAAAAAGGCTGCAACAGAGAGGGAAGATGAACGCAGATAACATGGTGTTTAATATAAAAATGCTCTCGATTGTCCTTCTGCACATGTGTTTTGGCTGTCCTTGCACTCTACATTAAAGACACTCCTTAAGCGTCCTTCCTGCTTCAAACATGGTGTTTAAGGAAATGCATAATCCACGAAAAAGTACTCACTACACCAGAGAATATGATTTCCAGCAGCATAGCAGGCATGTAAAGAACTTTTAAAAGAGTTTATTGGTAATAAAAATTAGAACGAAATTAGAACCGCTGTTTGTTTCACAAAGTAGATTAACAAAGAAAATGATGGGACGTTAGATAAAAGATTTGCAGTCACTGTTTATGTGGGGTATTAGTAAAAAAATGATGCTTTTTATTAAATGTTGTTTAAAAACAGAAATAAAAATGCAAATTCAAACCAAACCGAAAAACCTTTGAGTTTCAGTTCAGTGTGTCCAAAATTACGGTACTGGCTTTGGCCAAGAACGTTTATTTGTGTGCCACTAGATATTGATTGATATCCTTATCCACAGTGATTCACGTCTAATATAATCATACAACACAGTCCAAGAAATTATTGGTTAGGCCAGACTTTTTTTATTGCTTGTTTTGTGGAGCCGCCGACGATCATATTTAAAGAATACAAAAAAGAATTATTATTTTTTTTTTGTATTTCTCAGATCTGCAACAGCACCAAATTTAAAAAAATAAAATGTATTATTATTTTTTTAGCTTTTTCCGCCCTTCGGTGGAGAGCCAACTGTTTTATTCTGTTTATAAAAATTTTTTCCAGATTCACTTTAATTTAATTGTAGGGGAAATAAATTTTATTTTTTAATAAAAAGGTATTTTTATTTCTTCCTTCCTTTCTTTCCTAGTATTGATTCCACATAGGCCTCGAGAAATTGAAAAGTGCTGAAAAATAAAGATTTATTTTTTTATTCTTAAGTAGGGACATCTGAGAAACAAGCAATGAAAAAAGTCTGTCCCTAAGGCACTTGCTTGAGGGCCCGACAGTGGCAGGTTGGCAGTGCTGGGGCTTGAAACCTGGACCTTCTCATCCATACTTTAAAACTATGCCAACACAGTCGCCAAGATTCATCCAGTGTTTTATGAACTAGCAAGTGTTCCACACAGCAGTGGGAGGAGAGTTTGAATTTAACTACAGTGGTCTTTTTTGTTGAAAGTGCCTTATTGTAGGTAAGCTAATGAGAAAGAATACACGAGTTCTAGGTGGCAGCATGAAATGCAGGCAGTGGTGTTATAGTTTTGTTTAACAACATGAAATGCTGGTCTTTGGCATGTATGCAGTTTCTTATTTCTAGTTCCAATACAATGAATCACTGATAACACCAACAATATTTGCCACCTCTCATAAGTGCCCTCTTCTTGTTATTGATGGGTATGTTCATTATGTAAACACAAGGTATGAAAGTGCATTATTACTCACATTTGCATTAGACCGAACTTCACTTCACGGTCAGCACGGTGGCTCAAACTCTTGATTTTCTTGAGTCTCCACAAACGCTCGAGCTGTCGTTTGGCGGCCTTTAAAGCGCTAACACAATTCGGTGGTTGCCAGATCCTGCGAGGAGAATCCTGCGATATTAACAGAAAACTAGCACATCTTAAGCCAAACAATAAACAGGAATGGAACCATGTTCTAGCCTTTGTTTCTAGATCAAATTATATAATTTACAATGTAATTTTTTGGTTGACCATACATTTCTGCCCACATAATGTATCTGTATGAATACGGCAGATTTGTGCTAATACGGTATAAAATTCATAGAATATGCAATATATTTTTAATTTGAGATAGTTTTCGTGGATGGTCTTTACCAAAATTCAGTTTAAAAGCTGAAATAAAATATGCAATAATAAGAATTTAATAATAAGAATTTTTTGTGGTGAATGTTTATAAACCTGAATATTAGTATTTGGTGTACCCACACATTGCACTGCTATGGTTGGTGTATAAATATTGCATGGCTGTAGGAGGTTTGGGGCAGCATGGTGGCTGAGTGGTTAGCACCTCTGCCTCACAGCACGAAGGTCGCCAGCATGGAGTGAATTGGAACCGTTCTGTGTGGAGTCGGCATGTCCTCCCCGTGCCTGCGTGGGTTTACTCCGGGTACTCCGGTTTCCTCCCACAGTCCAAAGACATGCACGTTAGGTTAATTGGTGTCTCTAAAGTGTCCCTTAGTATATGAATGTGTGTGTGCCCTACGATGGATTGGCGCCCCTTCTGGGGTTGTTCCTGCCCTTGCGCCCAGAGTTGCTGGGTGGGCAACTGTAGGAGGTTTGATTTTAATCACTTGTTAGGAATGGGTGAAGTTGAAATAGCTGATCCAGCTAATAAGAAGGGGTGTAAATACCTTTGGCCACATAGTCCACCGCACAGTCTGTGATCAGATGAGATTTAACACATGCAGGGAAACATTTTGATTATCATAATCGTTAAGGGTAGGTGAGTAGGTGACAGGCAAGTCCCACATGGACATGTGAGAAATGTTTCCCTACCAAAACCTTATGTCCAGATGAACTGATTTAACTTTCTGGGATAACCTTGATTATTAAGCATTTATTTCATCCTCCAACAACTGACTGCATACTCCCTATACATGAGGCTGGGCTGAGGCTGCACCAGCATTGGGTTTGATCACGAGCCCAGGGATTTAATCCCAATATCTAATCGAAGTCAGGATGCCATTGTCTAGCTTCTGGAGGTCTGTGAATTCTTCCAGGAATATGCCACCCAAATCACAGGCCCACCACCAAATTGGTCATGCTAAATGACGTTGCAGGGTTAAGGTTCTTAACTTTCTTTACGTTGTCTCCAGACCCTGTCACATGGGATCACGTGAAACCTGAGACTTGATTAAGTTATATTATACAAAGTGTTCCTGTATCTTCTGAACAGTGTATCAAAGTTAAACGCTGACTCCCTAAATTTAGTAACAATGGCTAAAACCACTGAAAGAAACATGCAGTGTCTTGTATTAAAAATGGAAATTATGTTGTGCGTAAGTTGAGGAACAGGCTTAACCGGTGCACTGGGTTAAACTAAGCAGGTTCACTATACTGCCATTTTACATGTAATCAATTAATTGCATTTGACTGCATCCGTTATTTTAATGGTTATGGGGGATATGCAAACTATAGTTTGTTATAGTGGAATATATATTAGCCTATAGTGTTCTTCTTTATATGCTTTGCACATACCGTTAACATGATGTATTTCAAAATGAAATATCCCCTAATTTTTGTGAGCAGTTTATTTGAATCGTCTGACAGATCTACAAACATGACAATGTGTCATTTCTGAGCTCTACGGTCATCCGGATTCCAGCGACCATGCAAACGCTTCTCTTTTAATACTTACGGTAGGTAACAGACGAACGGAAGTGAACCGTAATACTACTGTAGCGATCTATAGCAGCTGCTTCTTTGTGGGTTTACTGTTATTACTTTATTCCTGCAGTGGATTTAGATAAACGCTTGGGTTTATGAGAAGCTGAAATATTCGGATGTGAAGATGCTGTCGGAGAAAAACACGAGCAGCAGCAGTGTTTCCTTCCAGAGCAGCCTGGCCTCAGTCATATCGGTTCTGGCTCAGTCTGCTGTAGAGGAGATCGGGAAACTGTACGATGAGGGACTGCTGCTCCTGCGACTGGAGGTCTGCAGAAAAGACTCCGAAATAGAGGAGCTGCGGAGAAAACTGGAAAGTGTAGAAAACGAGCTGAGGAGCATAAAAGACTCGCAGGGATCAGAGATATGCACCGTGTTTCCTACCTGTGCAGGAAGAGCAGGTAAACAAAACAGGCATGCGTGCATTTTTATATTACATTTGCATGCAATTCTAAATGCGACTAATTACTGGCATCAACTCTGCGCACGGAGCATGAAGTGAGGTGACAGTTTAGTTTGAACTCTTACCATGTAGTCGATTCTTCCCATACTTTATTAGACATTCGCCTTGGAGTTGTAGGTGTGCAGACAGACTGGCTCACTGTCCTGGAAACACAGGGTACAAAACATCACACACACTTACAAAAAGGAGTAACTTAGAGTAGGCAGTCATAGGGAGAAAATACCAAACTTCAGCCATCGATTAAGCTGAGGCCAGGTTTGTTCTGTGGAGCATATATGTATACACACACAGAAAGCAATGGCAAACTACTCCACTGTCCTGCCAAAATACTTCATGGATCACATCGATGAAGGACATAAAAGTGTGGAGATCCATGATTCATCAAGTGACCGAGAGTTGGCTGCAACTGTACGGTTAATCCCATCCATACACACATTCATTCACACACACACACACACACACCCACCCATGGTACTGATCATATTTTATGGGATAGTTCAAAATGAAACATCCCATAATGAAATATCCCATTATTTTCATGAGTAGTGTATATACAGTAGTGTCCACACACTCAAGTCAATGCCAATTTAGAATGACCTATTTAGAATTATCCTAACATGCAGACTCCACACAGAAAGGTGGCTCCAACCTAGGAATGAACCCAGGACCTTTTTGCTTTGAGGCGACAGTGCTAACCACCGAGCTGCCCAGATGACCCTACAGAGGGTAGAATTTCAAAGACACCCTGAACACCGCTCTCTTAGAGTAACTGGCTATCTCCTGGAATATTCTCCATACTCTCAAGGCAAAGCCATCCTTCTGGCAGTGGTACTTATTGATGGGTCCAGGTACCACACTATGGTACTAGTCATGACATTAACAAGAGCGTTGATGAACAATTTTCAACTTGATGAATATCCGAATATCCCAGAAGTTGGTTCTAATTCTCTAATTACAAACTGTTCCTATATTTTTGGAGCAGTGTGGTTTCAAACATTCTGATGCTTGGTTTGAACTTCTTAATCATGAATTCATGCCTAAATGCATTGAGTTGATGCCATGCGTTTGTCCGATTATGTATTTGCATTAACAAGTAGTTGATCTGGTGTACCCAATAAAATGGGGAGTGAGTGTATTCTCATTTTTACTTAGTTCATGATAAGTATATGATTCTGATTTAGACTCCTTCCAAATTCAAATATCAAGCTTGAAATTTGAATTTGCAGTTTGACATGTGATTGGACTATGTATGGTAGCCTACTGGTTAAGATACTGGACTTTGGGCCACAAGCTACCTCTACCAGGCTGCCACAATTGGGTACCTGATGCACAGTTTCTTCGATTGTAAGGCTATATCAATTGCAAGCCGATTTGGATAAGGGCATCTGTTAAATGACCAAAATGGGCCTAACTTACAGTATGATTAATTATGTCTGGTGAATCAAGTATTGTATAACAGAATGCATGATTATACATTTGGTGTTGTTAAGACTTTATAATATGAAGTTGTGAAGCGCAGGGACTTGACTGGGACATAATAAAAGTTCTGACATTATTTTCTTTGAACTTGTCAGACCAAGAGGAACGCACAGAGACCAAACAGCAACTAATGAAGCATCTAGCTGATCCTGAATTGTGTAATGGATGTGAAGAGGATCAAACAGAGAACGCTTATTGTGCATCGAGAGAAGAAATAAACTCACTGGACATTAACAAAGACACAGCACTCACCCTTGCAGAGACACACACCACACCCAGAGTAGATCTTAATCAGCCAGCATCTAGCGATACAAGTGCAGATGGAGATTCAGGGATTCAGATGAGAACAGAAGAGGAGCTACAGAGAGTTACTGTAGACGAGGCCAACGTGGAATCTGTGTTGGAGTGTGTGTTGATCGAGGACAGAGGTGCTCAGCCGTGGATGTCTTTGCCTGTTGTGAATGATTTAGAGCATGCAGAAGATCCAGACTGCTCTATTGTGTCTGAGCAAGCGCCTCAGAGCGAGAACACAATCCAGCATCCTTTCATCTCCTCCGTATGGAGCATTGGTTCCAGCTCATCCTGTCTTGACAATCAGAGGACAAACAGAGTTAACCTGGAACAAATACGACAGCAGAGGATGATGCACTGTCGCTGGACCGAAGGAACACCAACAACCGTTAACCCCTCTATACACGCACAGAACAGGACAAACGCAATACCCCAGCGGAAGCCACCAACCCCTGCATCATCTCAAAGTACAAGGACTCATGAGCGTCTCTCGTTCTCAGGAAATACCCTAAACCAAAACCGCAACAGAGGTACGGTGAATGACACCAGTTTAAGCAGATCCAGGCTGCCCCAGAGGACAAATCCAGTGAGAGAGAAATGGTTCATATGTTCATACTGTGGGAAAAGTTTCGACCGCATGAGCCACCTCCGGATGCATCACAGAACTCACACTGGAGAGAAGCCGTTCAGCTGCAACAGGTGTGGAAAAAGATTCTCCCAGCAAAGTAACCTGCGCACACATCTGAAAATCCATGGGGACTTCGCAAATCAGACTATACCTATTTAAAGAAAAAAACATTTTTCTAGAACATTTCGGTACATTTTTATTTCTTATAATGTAAAACGAAACACTCAAGTCATTTCAGATTTTCCAATTTTATTTTTTTTTTACATTAAACTGAACTTTGCCACGTCTGTGTTACTGTCTTTACAAATTCGCAAAAGAAATACACACCATCATATTTACATAGACACAGAAACTGTCTGCAAACAACAAGTTTAGTTAAAAGAAAAACAGATAATCACTCAACAAAGCATTACACCACTGCACCCCTGTGTCCTGACTTGCATACACTGCTCGCAAAAATTAGGGGACGTTTCATTAATTTTCTCACTCAGTTTTGTGAGCAGTCTGGTTGCAGTCTAAATGTTCATTGCCCATTGACTTTCATTAGTGACAAGTTGAGTCAACATGGGTACATGGAAATGTGTGAAAATTCTTGCCTGTGGTGACACATACATTATGCAAATGTAATGAAGGATTGAAGAGAAACCCCTCTAAAAATTCAGAAGTCACCTCTTTACAGTACTGAAGTGCAGCAGCGGGATACATTCCTCTGGCAGTAAAAGTTGTTAGTTTTCTCTGTTGACTTAGTTTTAGTTTTCAGTAGTTCTGAGCTACTACCGAGCAAACATCAACCCTCCTGGAGGTGTTGACATTTGGAGATCTTCCAGAGTAGGGTTTCTTATTCTGTATAAGCCTATAGCTTTTACCTAAACCTAAAAGTTCCATCATCTTATAAGAAGATTACGAATCACTGCTTTAGAGAGTGAACTGTCCCATGGCAGGATGTAAATTTTACTGTGGAAATATCAGTAAAATCTGCTTTCACTGCAGGTCACTAATAACATTCATCACTTCTTCAACTATTAATGAATACACGGAATGCATTACTGGCAGTCGGTGTTAGTGTTACACTATTTCAAGTAAGGCTTTGCATTTGTCCCTGACCAGCAATCATACACGTACGCACATTGATGATTAGCCAACAGAATGTTCACCAGTACATACCATACCTCCTAGAGCAACGGTCTGGAGATCAAATCACATTTTCTACTGGTAAAGGTCAGAATTGGAAATCAAATAGAATTAAAGTGTTTAAAATGCGTCTACAATATATCACAATACTATGTGGCACATCAATACATATATAATACAGCAATTAAAATGCAATTGCTGAAATCAGATATCATACCATCAAACCAAATATCATAACCTTTTCCCCCAGTTCTGGGGTTTAACATCAAAAGCCCCATTTCCCATTTCATGTAATTTTGGGTGCAACATTTGTACTTCTAACATTGATATAATTAACGCTGTGTCAAAATAGGGGCAAAGCCAAAAATGTAAAAAAAAAAAAAAAACCCTAAAGAGTATGTTAGTCTTATTTGCAGCTTGTGATCCAGTGCATATTTTCAGAAATACAGGTACTTTGTGTCAAGGACGCTGCGTTGTGAACATACACCCTGTCCTGAATGGAGCTAGCTTTGGTAAACATATTAGAGGTCTGGCCATATTGAGGGTGTAAGAGTGTTAAAAAAAAAAAAAAAAAAGGTAAAACTAACAGCAATGCAGGAGCCTGACTGAACATCTCCTATACTAAGTATGGACAATTTCAACAAAATCTTAAAATGCTAAGCATGTTTATGCTTATTTCTGTTCTCTAAAGCACAGAACACACACCGCCCTACTCTTTAGGGAAAAAATCGTGAGAGTGAGATTACAGTCTTTTGTGTGAGAGCCCAAAAATGGTGTATTTTTTCCTTCCAGTGCAAATACTGCAGTAGCCTAGCGGTTAAGGTACTGGACTTTGGACCTCATGGTTCGAATCTCACCTCTGCCAAGCTGCCATCGTTTGGTACTTAAGCAAGGACCTTAACCCACCATTGCTAGAATTGTAAAGCTATCAATTTGATAAGGGGATTTGCTAAATGTCTTATGTAAATACATATTTAAAGGGCTGAAGGAAATAAGAAATTATCAGCATGTTAAACTGTACATGCATGCATTGTCAATACCTCAGTAACACTGACTAACTGCACTCTTAGACCAACTTTACCTCATTATTAAATGTGTACAGAAGAGTTCAGATGTAACCAAAGATCAGCAGCTGAAGCTATTCAGGTTTGTAAAGCTTCAGTAGGTAAATGACAGCCAGTAGATTCTTAGGCACACCGACTGGCTCTGTTACAATCCTGTTCCACAGCACAACTCCTTTGCTATGTCTGCTTCCAGGTCACAGTACAGTACTTCAAATAAGGCTGGTTGTTGTAACAGAAAGCAGCCAGGTTCATTTCAGCAGTCATGATGTGTGATCTGTTTATGGTAATGGAAGCTTTGCTCCAGGGAAGGTAGACAATGTGCTGATATGATTAGATGCTGCATGCAATCTAAATACTACAGTTATACAGCACAAGCTCGAGATCCTTGGTGAGCCTGAAGGTTTTGGTAACACATAAAAGCAGCAGGATGGCATGTAGAAGATGATTTCTCTCCTAAAGCCTCTCTGATGCACAGCCAGGGGTTGTTAAATGATTTGGCTATGTGGACGCAGTATTATAGCATTTGGATGAGGTTTAGGTCTGAGGACACCATTACTGTAGTGGAAGTGGTTTGCGAGTGCCTCTGAAATCAGGTAAGAATCTCTGATGCGGTCTCCCTCTTCTCCCTCCGGCACTCCTTCTCTCTGTCCCCATCCCTCTTTATCTGACCCTCCACCTCTTAGTGGCCCAGAGCTAACCGACAAAGGTGGAGGGCTCTGGTCCCTTTGATGATCTGTATCCTAAAACAGAGTAAAGGGAACAGCGTTAGAGCGCATTAACATTTCTGCAAAGCTGCCCAACCTTATTCATGTTGAAACTAACATGTTGATTATGAGCAGGTGTTTCTAATACAGCTTCATAAATAATCATTTTCAGTGCATCGTTTCCAATCCAAAACCTATAAAAGTCAGGTGGTTCCAATGTCTGACCAAGTGATACTGCTTACAAAAAAATAGGGGATATTACAAAATGAAATATCCAATATTGAAATATCCCCTAACTTTTGTAAGCAGGTTATTATCATTTAGCCATAATTCGAGTACTGTATTTTGGAATGAGCTTATATCTGAATCCTTAAGTTTATGGCATGTTGCAGTTTAGAGCCAATTAGCTTTAATTTATTTAAGTGAAAACTGAGTAGGGCATTGTATTTTATATAGTGTTATATAGTGTTATAGTCTGGACCACTAGAGCAGAGTCAAGACCAGGACACACCAAGTCAAGACCGAGGCTCAAACTTAAGCAAAGGCCACCACATAAACTCCCATTAACTCAAAGCCAACAACATCAATTCTATATATTCTCATTATTAAATAAGAAAACATAATAATAACAATTCAATCTGTACTCTAGACTGTGAAGTGAGCTGGCAAAAATGCACACTTGCAATCTGAAAGTCAGACTATTCAAAACAAAACATGTTCATTGATTGGATACTAAACAAAAAGAACAGTGACTGTTCTTCCCTGAGAGCAGGAAAAAAACAGTTAAAATGCATTTTATGTACGTAGAGGAAGCACCGTTTTAATTCCATTTGATTAGATTGTTGATATGATGATGTTCAATAATGGTAGAAATAAAGTTCAGTTTATAATTAAATGTTACTTCAGACAGACACATTGTACTCGGCTAATCGGTTTACCCCGAGATTGAGATAACGAGGTTCAGACAATGGAAGTTCTCATCAGGACTCAAATTTGGTCACTACATCAGTGGGCTAGTGTTATAGCCTGCTGCTCCACAATAGCAATTATTTCACCAAACTTGGCACCCAATTTTTAGTAACTTCCTTTAGCTAAATCTTTTACCACACATGGAGATGTTAAGGTTCCTCTGTCCCATCAATGTAATCATATACTCTACATATTAACAAATACTTAAAATTCAAATCTCCCATAACGAAAAATAAATGAAACATAAGAAAGACAATTTGCCCTCCTTAAGAGAGGACGGTGGTTGTTTTGTTAAAATTCCAATGTAAAAGCTACAGTAAGTAAAATATGCTCTTTTTTAGTTCTCATGTGGTTGTACCATCTGTTCTAGATTATTAATCCAGTTTAAAATGTAATATACACCATTAAAATTTAAAGCATTGAAATAAAATTCAGAAATATAGATACATTAAATATACAACTGCAGAGAAAAAACACATACAGTATATAGGGCGCGCACACAGTTTAAAACATTTATCAATTGAAACTCCTCATTAACCAATATATTGTTTATATGCAGTTGATTCCGGTTAATAGGACCACCACTTAATGCGACCAGTCGCTTATTTGGACCAAATCCTAAAGTACCGAATCAATTCCTATTAAATACGTGTAATTTTATTCGCTTATTTCGCTTAATCGGTCAGCATTTAGAGCAATGGGATGCTTATATGCCTCCAGTGGAACATACACGGCGAATAAGAAATATATAATATCTGTGGTTACCAAAGAAACTCTTCTTTTCTGGCATCACCACAACGCTCCAGAGTTTCTCCCCAGCCATCTACTGCCACCTACAGGTTGCCTAACATTCCCATTTACTACAAAAAAAACAAGTCGCTACTTAGCCAGAAGTGACGCGTCAGATCACACTGGGTAAGTTCTTCAAACGTTGACTGGAATTTAGTGTTTTTTACAGTATTATGCCTATACATTATGTTGTAGATTGTTTCGAAAAACTTGTTTGCAAATTTATTTTTTATTGAACAAAGTTGGTAAGTAACAGTAGTTCTTGTTTGTACGTTCGCTATACGTGTAAATCGTACAATAAAGGTTTAA
>JAUZSV010188827.1:0-12887 GCA_034780495.1 Parotocinclus cesarpintoi
TGTGTGTGTGTGTGTGTGTGTGTGTGTGTGTGTGTGTGTGTGTGTGTGTGTGTGTGTGTGTGTGTGTGTTTGTGTGCCGGACAAAGTGATTAAATACGATTGTTTCACATGGTCAGGGAGTGTGAATGCTTTAAAAAACAATATTATCATGTTTACTTTGACACCCCTAATTTTGAAGCAGATTTATATCAGTATGTCAGGGAGGATTTCAATATGTGGCATGGAACTTATAAGAATAAGATTTGTGCTGCACAGTAACAAAAAAAAACATTTCTGGACAACTTGTAGATGTGAACAAACAATACTATCAAATCTGTCAAACAGAGAAATACTGCAGGGCACTTGACACAATAAGGTTATCTAGAGACAAAATAAAAAGGAGAGATTGAAGGAAGGATAACTACTGCTGACGATGTGCACAGAATAACAATGCAATCCTTACAGCAGAAACAGCGTACTGCAGAAGAGCAACCAAATGCTTCATTTAAAAAACAGACAAATAGACCTAGACAGGAAAGAGACCTTAATTAGGAAGCTATGAATAGTAAAATCACAGGTAGTTTTTTTTTTTTTTTATATATCAATACCACGTTTTGACATGTTAGAATATTTAGTAAGAAGGGGTCCTATTTCTGCTTATTACCACAGGACATTTGCATTATTTTCATTCATTTAGTGTCCTTAAAATAAAAATAAGCAAAAATTCTATCGTCTCTTAGTCACTAAAAGACAATGTGCCTCCAAGGACCTCCCACTGGGGACTGATTTTAAAATCAATTTTGTTTAAAAATCTATTTTGTTACTTATTTTATTACTAAATTGAATATTAATATTGATTTAGATTGTATTATTTCCTTAATTTTACTATTAAGTTTATACTTTTACACTGTAAGGTATTTACTTAATTAACATCTAGGCCACCCATGGAGGATGGGTCCCTTTTAGAGTCTTAGTCCTCCCAAGGTTTCTTTCTTTTTCCTTTCCACTGTTGCCCTAGGCTTGCTCAACTTGGGATTGGCCTTTCAAGATGACATAAGATTGTAAAGCTGCCTTGAGACAATGTGCTACATAAATACATTGCCTTTTTTTTACTTTTGACTTGTAAATATTTCAAATTAAAAAAGCTTCCACTTCATGTGGTCCAGTTTGAATAGCAAATCGAATTCCAAATCAAATGCACAATTTACGTATGATTGTAGGGTTGTGAGATATGTATCGTCTATGATAATCTCTTAATTGCTGTTTTGCACTAGTATTCAGTATGCCTTGATGCAAGACTAATTTTTATTTTATTTTGTAAAACAAAGGGGAAAAATAACAAGGAAAACTTGGTTGCACATAGACACAAAACCAATGGAGACTGTTTAACTTGTGAAAGACTTATAACATAAAAGTGCAGCAATCAATCTTCTTTTATGGGCAACAGTGAACTGTAAGAAATCCTGAGAGAATTAACCAAAGCCTTTCCAAAAGAAGTTTCATCAGCAGTGTGCAGGCGAGGAGAATCTGCTCTCCTTCAGATTGTGTCCTGGTACCACCTGTTATAAAGCTGCTGTGGCACGTTGCACAACTTGCTCTTTAATTTTGTAAAAGGTCATAGACATTGAGGTGTAATTTAATATTCTTATGGTGCGTTATAAACTGCATATTTAATCGCCAAAGGTAGGACATGAAATGTAATTCAATTTAATTGTGGGCGGTTAAGGAAACATATAAGGCCCAAACTCCTGGGCATCAGCATGGTTTTAATCATGGACCAAGTAAAGCAGAATCTAATTCCACATGCTTTAGCATATACAACAAGATCTGCATGCTCACTGCAATAAATGTGACTTGGAGCTGATAGTATACTTCCAATGGTGAAAGAACAAAAAGCAGAAGCAGGAATCTAGCAGAGGTATACGAATTTTCCCACCAAGGCCACATAATGTAATGTTTTGAGGAAGTTAAGCCAGTTCCTTCTTATTTCTTACTGAAATTCCCAACTGTTTTATCATAAAATGCAGTGAATTATGTCAGTCTTTATGAGTAGAGTAAATAAAGTAGCAAATTCGAATCTAAACCCGAAAATAAACCACTGGCACATGTTTAAAAAATAGATATTACACAAAAATCAAGATATTATTACAGGGTGTAATTTTACACTCTGCTCACTATTCAAGTCACAAAACTGAGTTCCCAATTAGATTTCCTTACAATGGTTTATTTCTAAAGTAAACAATGCAAAACGATGCACATATTCTTAAATTGTGAATTGTGGTAGCCTAGCGGTTAAGGTACTGGACTCTGGAACAAAAGGTCCAGGGTTCAAATACCACCTCTGCCAAGCTGCCACAACTGGGTCCTTGAGCATGACAATTAACATACAACTGTTTGGAGTGTAAGACTTTAATTAAAAAAAACTTGCTATTAAAAGAAATTACTAGAAACACAGGCTTTAAAATGTAAATACAATGTTCTGTTGTAGCTTTATCATATATTATATAACTGACTGACAACATTCGGAAGAATAACAATATATATATTTTTTTTAAATTTAGGAGCATGGCATATAATTGTGCCCTCTTGTGTTTATAAAATTAGATGCCGTTATAATCAGATGTGACATCACAATTTACTTGTATGTCACCTTAGACAATTATTGTCTTAAAGCATATTTACAAATGACCCAGAGGTGGCAGGGGCAAGGAAAGGCTCCATGATACCAATGAGGAAAAAGTCTTGAGAGGAGCCCATCTCAAGTGGTGAATCAATCCTATCAATAAAGTAATTCCGTATATGACAGCCATTGCTCTATTTAGCAACTGGAATAAATGTCCTGACAGTTCTAATAATTCACTTGTAAAAGTTAGTAAAACGGTTTCTGTATTTGATAAGTCTGAAATGTTGATGAACAGCTCAGTGGTTATGTAGCAGTTTCCCATCAGGCCAGGAGAAATGAAGTGGAGACCTGGCTCAGTCTCATTCATTAGCATTGCTATATCTAGCTCCAGTCAACAAATCATCCAGGCAGGGGCTAAAACAAAACTCGGCATGACTGCAATTGCCTGAAATCACCACCATTCACACTCACTAATGATAAAAAACATCAGAACCAGGGTCTCCATTACAAACAGTTCACAATATAAGTCTGGAATGGGTACACTTACACCACCTTCCACGAAAAAAACCCACAATTTATAAAGAAATAATTGGGGGTAGCGGTATATATTTACATCAACGTCATTCCTTCCCTTTTGGTCGAAAAAAAACATTGCAATGCAATGACATAGTGGTTAAGGTACTGTACTATAATCAAGGTCTCAGGTCCAAATCCCACATAAAAAATATATATTTCTCCATATAGCTATACTGCTCACAAAAATGAGGGGATATTTTAAAATGAATATGAAGCGATTAAAAAAGAGGCATTTGATTTTATTTCATTAAGCAAGATTATCGGAAAAAGCAAATGAAAGGATCTCAAAGTACAGCAATAAGATCCAAACTCCAAAATCCAAACAAATTATTGTGATTGAGTAACAAGTGACATATTCATGGAGGTAAACATAATGTCAAATTGGACAAGAGTGCCCCACATTGCTTGTTCAGTAGGGTGTATGGTCACCCAAGACTAGCAAAACACACTGACAGTGATGGAGCATAGACAGGACCAGACTGTCCAGCAGTTCCTGTGGGATCCTCTTCCCAGTCATTTTTAAACATCCTTTAATTTTTGTGAGCAGTGAATTTACGGCTTAAATTTGCTGTGATCACATGCCTGACCCAAGTACAAGCACAGAAGGTTAGTTATCTGGGGTAAAAGGCAGCCAGCAAAAAGCTGTGAAACAACTACACATATTAAGAGATCTATAAAAAAAAAAAAAAAGCTAGACTAAATGATGTATTATTTATGCAACAATAGCTTCTGGGTTTTATTAGAAGAACACCCCAACCAAGGACAGATGGCTGGCTGATTCCAAAGAACTGTTCCCTTTAAATCTATGTGCTGAGTCTAGTTTGGATTGACTCGACGGTAAAACTATGAAAGATTAAACAAATGCGTGTTTTTTTTTAACTTAAGCACATGAGGGGGAAGATCTTATAAACTGCAAGCATGATGCAGTGTTAAAAGCGTCTATGATCACACCTAATGATCATGTTGTCTCGCATAAATAAATTGATAGTATTTAATGGGGATCAGGATGGTTGTGATCCATAACATGTGACGTTAACATTTTACCTGTTGCACTTTTAAGTTATTACTAAATAAGCTTGAGTTTATTTTTTTGCAATGGCAAAAGAGGCCTCCAAATAACACATATCAACTCTTCTGACACAACAACTCCAAATTTCCATTTATTCAAAATCCCTTTCTGTTGACCAAATATGGAAGTTGTTGTGAGGGAACAGATTGTTGAAAGCTGTCGAAAACAGTGTATAGTGTGCGTCTAATTCATAAATCCGATCGCTATGTGCACACAATTTCCTGTTTTTTGTGCGCGCACACACAACTACACGCTGAAATTCGCAAAACGTTTTATAAATGACACTCCTGGAGAGCACTGAAGAAGTTAAATAGCAAATTGTTTCCTTTATACAAGTAAGAGAAATGACACATGGTGAGCTGGAAACTACAGAGGTAAAAAGTAGGCCAAAGAGAAGAAACATAAGTAAAAGACAAAGTCTAAGTTTCAATCCATCCATCTATCCATCCATCCATCTAACTGTCTAAAGAGAAAGGATATCTGAATGAGAGGGTCATTCTGAGAGCGATCACCCCCATCCATTGTGAATTAGGAAGAATATTGGATATCAAGACAACCACCACAATTTGGTAGCCAACATGAGTGTGAAAGTTGTGGTTTGTTCACATCACTGGAAGTCATGCCAAGAGAATTTGCACATGATGCAACACATGATGCAGTTCTGTGTTTGCAAACCATGTAGAAAATGAAACACAAACAAAATCAGAAGAATGTTAAGCAGGTCAGTGTAGAATACAAATACTACATTAGACTTCAATAACCAGGTTTTCCAAAAAAGGTACACCCTAATTCTACTTCTACACTAATTCCAATATAAAATAAAATACACTTACACTGTCTGAACAGTTTGCAGAAACTGTGAGTGAATGAATATGCCATGACACTCAAGACAGAAAAAAAAACCAAAAAACCAAAACAACAAACGAAGTGTAGCTCTGAGGGCAAAAACAGGGTTCGAATGTGAGTGTACATTTCTTATTAATAAAGGTTCATATATTTATTTAAGAATAACTCCAAATGCAGTTACTTAACATACTAAAAGTGATTCAGCACTCTTTGTTAACTTGATGTTTTCCAAATGTGGATTATCTGACATGTTTCCCTGTGGGCTATAATAAAAAGATTGATCTATCATATATACCCCATGTTGTCATTACATTATGATCAATTAGCTCTGAACCAGGAAGATAATTATTAAAATAAATAAATAAACATATGTTCATATTCCTGCCACTTCTTTAAATCACAACCTAATGTGATATTCTAGAAAGACAGCGGTTGCTGCTCTAAGGCAGCTGAATAAACAAAACTTGTTTTGTTTTTCTAGATAATTGTATCATCATTAATAAGTCAGACTCTATCGTATGCTACATTAAACGTATGATACAGTAGCACACTACTCAGAATGGTGTCCATAATAGGCCTTTGATATTCTCATTAATGGTGTCAATCACACAAACAGACAGATTATTTTAAAAGAAGCTGAATACAATTCATTCAAAACCAGAGTCACATAAAAATACCAGCTTTCTAAATGATTTGTATGTTAGATATAAGATAACAGTCATTTAATAACTTTTACAAAAAGCTGGTTTGAGAATTGCACAAATTTTGAACAAATAAACAATGGAAACAGAGTTGAATGTGTCACTTTACATCCTCAGGTACAGAAAGAAAGAGGAAATAATGCACTCTTACCTGCAATTGTAGAGCTCAGCACTACCTCTAGCTGCCCAAACCATAAGAATATGATGATTATGAAGGCCGTGGCCCCTGACCATGCCATCCACATGTCTCTTACTGACTGGGCATCACTGGCATCCACTCTCCTCCCTGATTAATCTACATATAAGCACAGGAAATACAAAGAGACATTATTGTTATAAGCTGCATTCTCTGCTTAAAGTAATAGGACAGTTTTCATTTAATAAGCAATAATGCAGACACATAATACTCAAAGGGATCATAAAAGAGCAGACTGTGTCTTGTGTCGGTCCACTTTATCTATGCAAAGGTGGACTCAGAAATTGTTGTCAAGCCTAGCTGAGTCCAGTGCATCTGTGTGAGGTAACATGAATACTGTGCTTCCTATTATAATAAACAGATTTCTTACTGTCGTTATTAAATAATTCAGTTTATTCAAACAGAATAAATTAGTCCTTCTATAAATGCCTACGAAATATGAACATTCTTATCTCTAACAGTTACTGCTATTCTTGTATCATTGAACATGGAACATGGTATTCAATGAACATGGAACATGGTTTATGTTTTCATTTAAAGTAAAAATGTATAGAATGAATGTTGTTGGCTATATTTAGTTGATTTCTGACAAAGATTGATCGAAGAAGAGAAACATCATCATCATTGTTTACTTCCAAATTATGTTGCCTTTGTTTGACTACGAATATAATATTATAATAATTGATAGTAATTTTAGGCTACATATTATTTTAAGGAAATTTGACATTTCAGGAAAAGCCTAGACCTTTTGGTTCATAAGTCATAAAGACAGCAATCAACAATCACTATATTAAAAAAAAAATCAACACGCCTTTGGTGTTGGAGTTTTTTAAATGATTTAAAAATGCTTTGTTATAAAATTTTTTTTGAAAAAACACAAAACAGCATTTTTGTATACATGTTACTGGAAAAATCTACAGTGTTATGAATGTTATACTTGTGTGTTATCAGACTGAAACATCCCTTCACAGGGAAGAAAAAAAATCATAGGTCTGTGTGGTGATTTGCTCTGTGAAGCAACCTGAAACTAGAATCAATAATAAATGAAAAATGAACAAGATTTAATATAAACCAAGGAAGAAATAGAACTGATTTTTCCTGTGGTGATAGGTTATCCACAATATATTGCGTGGTCATATTGTAGTCATTGAAAAAAGATATACCGAGCAGTAGAAACTGACACGTTTGAATGGCATTCTGCTATACAGAGATAAATTTGTTACAATAGCTTCCAAGGGATCCACAAACTAGCTGTTTCTATCTGCCTTTACGTGACTGCCAGAAAGTGTCTCAGAATCCAGCAATTTGCATCCAATACAAGTTTGCTTTAGTACAGTGTTGATAAAAGAGGTTGAAAACAAATCCAGATACCAAATATTCCCCAGTTCTGTGGGACTGTGGTAGCCTAGTGGTTAAGGTACTGGACTCTAGACCTGAAGGTCCAGGGTTCAAATCCGACCTCTGCCATAGTTGGGTCACAATTGCTTGGACTGTATTCAACTGATAATTGTAATTTTTTCTGGATTGGGGCATAAATGTAAATGACAGAAAATACAACTATTTAGTTCTGACACTAAGACACATGCTGAAAGAACACTATACAAATAACTATGCATCAATACAAATGGATAGCATTTAATGAAGCTTAATGTTACTGCTTATGATATCACAGAGGGTAAAAACAATCTTACTGGCTGAAACGCTCTACACGCTCAAAGTTTGGTGTGTTGAATAACCAAAACAAAGCTAAAGCAGATTTTTTGTCAACTCTATACCTCACACTGAGGAACAGAAAAGTTCGGGTTAAGCAGCTAGTTGACTTTTGCATACGACTGATACGGTAAAGTCTACATTGTGGTAGAATTATTTACAGGCATACGTCATTCATTATGTCACACAATACGCTCTTTGAAATTGTACTTTATGAGATGTGTATGTTGTTCGAACCCCAAATTTTCTTCTGTACAAGTTCCTTTTTGTTGGCCAAATATGGAAGTTGTTGCGAGAGAACAGATTGTAGAAAGCTTCTTTTTCATCAGTGCACCAGTCCTTTTCAAGGAGGTTGTGATTTATATTGCAAAAACAGTGTATAATGTGCATCTAATTCATATATTTTTTTTATATTTAGTTATTTGGCTTCTTTGACGTTACTATCGGCATCAGCTGCCATGTAAGCGACACACACAAGGTTATATCTACACTGTAAAAAATGTATGTAATTTTACAGGGAAATTCAAACAGTAATCTACTGTTTTATTCTTATACAGAACAATGCTGTGGAATTGTGAGAATTATTAATTTCTTAAAGCGCCTCCATTTGAGCATTTCCTAATTACAGTAACTAACTGCAAATAGCAATGAATGCTGGGAGATCAGCCGTTAAGCGACCCACACTTTGAGCGCGAAGAGCTGCCTTTCTTTCTCCATCTTGTTTTGTTTCTGTTCAAAAACACTTCATCACTTGTTCTCAAAGAGAGAATTCAGTTTGTAAAGATATATTAATAGTGCTTCTGGGTTTTTTTATCGATATTTTAATTTGCATGAATATTTTAGTTGTTTTAACAGCGTGTGGGTGCTGCCTCGTGGAGTTGAAAAAAATATTGGAAAAAAACTTCAATAATACCATTAATTTTGCTGAGTAGACCGTTTCGTAACAACAAGGTAAGTAATTTGAATTACTCTTTGCTTCAGTCGTCTTGTTAGTACTGCGGTTATGTTTGGCCATGAAAATCAAATTACAGGCACATGGAACGCCATTTCAAACGCTTCTTAAGACTCGTTACACATTTAAAGTTTCGGTCATTCTAACAGTATTTAATTTCGTTCGCTCAGTTTCGTTTGTGGATTTTTTGGGGGGTTTTTTAGCTTGTCATAAATGTAGCTTGTAAATATTACTCCGGGTTCGTTTTGCATTAGATAGGGCAAGCAGAGTCAGTTTGATCCATGAAAAAAGTATGATTTATTCTTATTATTCTTATTCTACCAACGCTGACGTCAAAGCTGCCCTGTCTAGAAGGAAAAGCAGTGTTGCTGTGCCTTACATTCTGCAAGTTCTGCTGGCTCACTTCAAAGAACAGTCTGAGGCTCTCATCCTTCAAGCAAACCTAAGTATGGTCTTTCACTTTGGTTATTTCTTTCTATAACGCTAATTAGAATATTATATTCTATAAAAATAAAAATATGAACCTCTTATATCCACAGGCCCACAATAATGTTTCTTACAATCATAACCATCATTTACTAAACGTTTTCTATATTATATACTGTACTAAGCAATCTAATTTCGTTTTGGGATGCTAAAACATTTGTAATGCTGCCGTTCCTTCTACAACCCTTTAAACCTGTTATGGCACTATGAACACAACGCCCTGTCAATTGTTCCCGTCTTTTGTCCCATCCTTCCTGCAAACACATCTTAAGGTGTAACAGTACAAGTTTGCAGACTTGTCTTAATTCACTCACTGCTCTGTAACTTTAAAAAAATCTGTTACTATGCCTAATGTATAAAAAAAATCCCCCAAAAATGGGATTGGCCTTTTAAGAAAGTGTAATATTGTGAAGCTGCTTTGAGACAAAGCTCCATTGTAAAAGGCGCTATATAAATATATTTGAAACTTGAATAAAAAGCATTTAAACTGAGCACAGTTATGACGGAAACACTCACCATCACAAACATATACAAACTAAATCCTTCCATAAATTTTACTAAAGAAAATGCTATAAAACTAAGGGTTGGAACAGATGCCTCTCAGCTCTTATCTTAGTCTAAAAGAAATGTCTGTGTCCGTCTCCCTTGCTGAGCATTGTTAGTGCAGCCAGAACGTGGTACTATCAGATTGGAGTTTGTGGGCTGACTTTCCTCCTTTATCATGCCTTGTTTTTCTTCCTCGTCATAACAGCCTGAGAAAATTATGTAGCTTGTCCATCACAATTGTGCAATTTGCAAGCAACAATAGACAAATACGCACAAGTGGCATTTTTTATTTTATTTTGCATTTTCTCATTCATAGCACGACTGCTTGACTATCCCCACTGGCATCCAATCGGGCATGGGAGCCTTAGAGATTGAATTCTGTCTGATAATTGTGTCAGATAGGCAACCAAGCGCCTATCGCAAACAATCAGATAAATACTCAATTACCAAGCATGAGATGCCGGTGACAGGGAAGGGTGCTGTGTGAAGAAGGACCAGAACGGGACAAAAGATGGCCTCCTAACCCTCCACCCCAAGTGGTCACAGCTTTAGACACCATAGAGTAATTATTCAATTTCTCCACATAATGAACAAATTGATCCAAGATAATGGATGATTTATGTGTAACAGCTCCTCCCTCCAAATTACACGCACATTTATGAAGCTAATAAATGGCCAATGAAAACCAAATAGAGAGGTGCATGTTTTATCTGTGCAAGTAATTAAATTTGATTCTAACAGCAATTCCACATCCACCTACTGTATTTGTTACTGTGATCAACACAATAAAAGCCTGTGTTTCAAAATGTGCATGGGCTATTTACAATGTGATTGTACAGAAGTGTCGAAGAAGACACAGGAATACTGCTCATGCTGAAGCTTTACTGAACTCGCCATATTCTGAAAAGAGCTGTAAGGACTGCCAGACTTAGCTGAAATAGAGGTAGCTTCAAGGACTAGACTAAATTAAATAAACTGCTAGCTAATGCAAGATAATAAAAACAAACCGTGCCAGATGCTAGAAGTTAACTAAATGCAATAATAGAGGTACAATGTCGAATCTGAAAGGGTTGGGACAATATGGAAACACAAAAACAAAAACCCACCCAAGCAAACAAACACAACATGCATTGTTGTTTACAGTTACTTCAGCTTTTATTTCATTGCAGACAGTAAGAATCCAAGATATTCTATGTTTTGCCTGCTAAACAAAATTCATTTGTTAAATAAACACATATTTCTGCATGTACCTGCAGTACATTCCATAACACAAATTGTGACTGTAGAGAAATACTTAAATGCCTTCCGATCTTTCTTTGAGGATTGTTTGTAAACATTTCATACATATTCTCACATATTTGTTAATAAAATGGGGAATCTTTGTTCCTCAGATACTCATGGATACTGTTTTTGTACCAAACCACGTTATTTTGTTTTACCAATAACCTTTATAAATGTATATTATACTGCTTACAAAAATGAAGCACATCGCCTAATTCTGATAAACAAATCTTGCCAGAATAAAAATGAATTATCTTGGGTTCATTCAGTCTGCAATGAAATCCAAATCAAAGTAAACGTAAATGTAAATGCAAATGCTATTCCAGCTTTTTCTGATTTAAATATGTATTACAACATGTAATACTATAAAAACTAATTGCTATTACACAAAGTACTGTGCATAATATCAATTATTTCTCAACATGTTTATTAGAATTCAACCAGAAAATATGCAGTAAAAAAATCCATATCCATAATAATGATCCATAAGATATAAAAGACCTAAATCTAAAAAAGAACTATGGGAACTGCTAAAAAAAACAAAAGCCTGGTAAAATATATAAGATTATCAGAAAAGGACAGTCTCCCCCAAACAATTCAAGATGTGCTTTATGCCAAGGGGGGGGGTCACAAAAACTGCGGACTTTTGCATGTAGAAGCGATTTTGTACTGAAAATTATGTTGTTTAATTGTGTCTAATTTTACTTTTAAGACTTTTGCACAGTACTATATGTCAATGAAAATGACTAATAGATGTGCTTACTGAAGTCCTGTGGGGTGTGTCTAAATGGTCCTCTTATCACTGGTAAAACACAAGTTCTAAAAAGGATGGCACTCATTTTACCCGTGACACTATCTAATCACAAGTATCTATTGCCTCAGATTTAAAGAATAGAGCATTCTTACTTCCCCTAGAATAAGCAGCAAGTCACTTTATTTTGGCTAACATCTTAAGGACTGGCGCTGGCATTAGGAATAGGTCAACAATGACAGTCTGCCAACAGTCCAGAACCTAGTTGCTTGATGTTAACTAATTTTGTTACTAATATACAACATTACTGCATAATAAATAAAAAGTTTTGTTCATACACTTTAGTTATATATTTGAATATATATATAGTTTATCTCAAGCACTTTATATCTAATATACTGCTCACAAATATTAGGGGGCATTTCAAAATCAAATATCCCCTAATATTGTGAGCATTGTATATACAGTATATTCTATTATCATTAACTTGCCCATGGAAAATTTACATGGATATTGTTTATTTGGCTTCTTTAACGTCGTTATCGGCATCAGTGGCCATTTCACACACACACACACACACACACACACACACACACACACACACACACGGTTACATCTAAACACAAGTTTATATCGAGACTAGTCATATACTGTATGTACACACAAGTCAATGCTAATTTAGATGAATCATTTAAAGCATGTCTTTGGACTGTGGGAGGAAACCAGAGTACCCGGAGTAAACCAGCGTAGACACGGGAGGACATGCAGACTGTACACAAAAAGGCCCCAGGCTCAATCTTTGTGCAAGCTAAGCAAAAACACATTAATGCATGCTACGCTTCTATTTACTGTTTAATTGTAGGGAATTCTGCCTACAGTTTGTTCTTTGTTCATTTAAGACCGTGCAGAAACACTAAACTTAAACAGAATTAGTAGTTACTGAAATCTGTCAAGTGAAAGAATATGAGCAGCATAACACATTAACAGTATAACACTACATAATTGTTCCATTAAGCAACTTGTAATAACAAAAGTTGTTGAATAAAGGCCTCTAGTTGAATAAACGGCTGTGGTTGTTTTTTATGTACTGTGTTGTAGAAGATTTAACAAATGACTACATGTTTGACAAAAGTCTAAGACAGCCATTAGATTTGTTGATTTAGCAATGGTA
>JAUZSV010188923.1:0-12886 GCA_034780495.1 Parotocinclus cesarpintoi
GTGTGTGTCTGTGTGTCTGTGTGTCTGTGTGTGTGTGTGTGTGTGTGTGTGTGTGTGTGTGTGTGTGTGTGTGTGTGGAATTCTTTCCCATTTTCATGTACAACTTCAGTTGCTCAACTGTCTCGGGTCTCTGTTGTTTTTTACACTTCATAATGTGTCACACAATTTTAATGGGAGACAGGTCTGGACTACAAGCAGGCCTGTCTAGTACCCGCACTCTTACTATGAACCCAAGCTGTTGTAACATGTGCATAATGTGGCTTGGTATTGTCTTGCTGAAATAAGCAGGGAAGTCCCTGAAAAGGACGTTGCTTGGATAGCAGTATATGTTGCTCCAAAACCTGTATGTACCTTTCAGCATTAATGGTGCCTTCACAGATGTGCAGGTTACCCATGCCAGGGTCACTAACACACCCCCATACCATCTGATAACAATCCAGACTGTCCTTTTCCTCTTCGGCTCGGAGGGGACAACAGCCATGATTTCCAACAACTTGAAATGTGGACTGGTCAGATCACAGAACACTTTTCCACTTCAGTCCATGTCATATGAGCTCGGGCCCAGAGAAGCTGGTGGCATTTCTGGATGTTATTGATATATGGCTTTTACTTTGCATAAAAAAACATGGTTGCCAGATCCGTTTATTCTTAGGTTTTGCTGTTTTTGGACTTATATATGTAGACCAGGTGGGGGATTCTCAAGTGGGATCTGGCAACAAACACGCTCAACCGCTACACTACTATCAATCACTTTGCAAAGACTGACACATACTATATACTCAAGAAAACGAATAATTAAATTTTTTAATATTCAAAATCAAAGTTTACATCACATCTTTGTGAGATTATTGGCTGGTTACAAAGTAGAAATCTGATTATTACCTGGGTTTCTGAGGGTTCCCGAGGTTTCCTATTGTAGTTACTGTAAGTGCATGTTTACTCCTTGATCGGATTATTGACAAAAGTTATTTTAGGTACTTAACAATAGGAGTTACTGCCAATAAATGGATTTACAGGCACTTAATAAATTGATAAGTATATTTACTATACTATTGCCTGAACAACATGTATGTCAGCATGAGTACAAGTACCATCAGTAAATGTGAGCAGCTTTTATAGCCTTCTTAATAGACTGAGCATGCCCAGGCATCCCAAAGATGGTATTTGCGCAGCACATTTGGCTTGCTCATTAGGGACAATAGAATCTAAATTGTGACAATCGTGTTTAAGTATCAATGTAAAGCTGCTTTGTGACAGTGTCTATTATAAAAAACGCTATACAAATAGAATTGAATTTAATTGAATAAATAAAATTGCTATGTGGTCAATATGCTAGTAGAATTAAAATTTCAGGGGAAATCTGGAAAACAGGTGAAATATTCAAAATGGTACATTTTAAAAAAAGTCTTTGGTTATTAAATTAATTGAACTGCTGGGGCTTTTACACACAATGATCTCTAGAGTTTACTCATAGTTGTGCAATACAAAATCTACTTATCAGGAATTATGTGGATGGAAATGCTGATGATTGACAAACAAAAATGCCAGATTGATTTGAGCTCACAGAAAGGTTACGGTGACTGAGATAACTACTATGTACAACTGTAGTGTGAAGAAAATCACCTTAAAATGGACCACACGTGGATCAGAAAACCACTTCAGGTTCCACTTCTGTCAGCCAAGAGCAGAAAGCTGAGGCTGCCTTGTTCATAGGCTCACCAAATAGGAGAGTAGATCACTGCAAAAACGTAACCTGGTCTAATCTCAATTTCTGTTGAGGCACACAGATGGTAGGGTCAGAATTTGGCAGCATAGCCTAACAAAATTGACACAGATTGCCATGTCAACATGGCACAGATTCTTAAATGAATGTTTCCAACTTCTTGTGGATTCCATGCCACAAAGACTTGAGGTCGTTTTGAGTTCAAAGAGAAACCCTGCCCAGTATTAGGATGGTGATTCTAGTAGGGGTGTAACACTACACTCTTCTCACAACTCGATTTGATTCATGATACTGAGTTCACAATTTGGTTTTCTCATAAATATCCGTTTTACGTTTACATTTCCAGTATTTAGCAGACGCCCTTATCCAGAGTGACTTACAACTGATAGTCTTACAATCCAAGCCATTGTGGATTAAGGGCCTTGCTCAAGGACCCAACTGTGGCAGCTTGGCAGAGGCGAGATTTGAACCCTGGCCCTTCTGGTTCAGAGTCCAGTACCTTAACCGCTAGGCTACCACAGTCTGAAAAAAGGTCCACTGAAATTAAAAGAATTACTAAAAACAGAGGTATAAAATTGTAATCACAATGCTCTATTGTAACTTCAGCATCTTAAATAACCAAGAGAAAACTTTCCATTTTGAAAAGAAAATATGAAAAGTTTTTAGTACATTGCAGTTAATTAAAATTAGAAATACTTTTAAATAATGAATTTGCAAGATAACATGCTATTGTAACAATTTGAAGGAAACAATGAAATAGGCACTACTGTTGTCCACTATTCGAACCACTGTCAGGATCAAGGTACAATCGGATTACATTGTTTACATTATCTATTACATTTGGATGGAGCTAGTGTTTGTCTATTGAACGCCATCTTCTCTGTTTGGTCCTCAGCTGGTGACTAAGGGCAGTCAGACGAAGGAGATGACCCTGCGGAGGAATGCACTGGGCCAGCTGGGCTTCCATGTGAACTTTGAGGGTGTTGTGGCAGAGGTGGAGCACTATGGGTATGCGTGGCAGGCGGTCTTGAGGCAAGGCAGCCGATTGGTGGAGATCTGCAAGGTTGCCGTGGCAACTCTCTCGCACGAACAGATCATTGACCTTCTGCGCACCTCAGTAACAGTGCGAGTTGTGATCATCCCTCCTCATGAAGACTCAACTCCACGCAGGTGATCTTACATCAGCACATTTTGAATGTTAATCACCTTGTTAAGTTTAGGGGCATAGATGAAGTGTTTCAGCCCTAGAGTTCTTCATTTTTTGCTATATTTCATTACAATAGAAACAGAAATAATGAAATTAAATTAAAGCTGTAGAAATCTGCACCAACAGTGTGATTGGGCAATTCAGAAAACTGTCCTTGCATTAAATAAATGATGGGCTGCAAAACCACTCATAATATTTTATCTTTTAACAAAAGTTAACTTTCCCATCTTGCATTTGTTGGGCCACCTTCTGTCAGTTCTTCACTGTAAAAAAAAATATTTTTAGTAATAGTTCATTTGGACTTATGTCTTGACTCAGATAACCAAACACTCTAAATTTGTTCTAAGCAAATCATACTTATAAATAATTGCATATATGATTATAGTGTATATACCTCTCTGTTAAAGGTGTACTCGTACTGAGCCCGATTGCCAAGAACCGTGCTGGAGCGCAATTGACCTTATGGTCTGTAGTTCAGTAGCTTAACGACTAGGCTATGGCAGTATGTATGTGTGTTCATATACATTTTTACATTTGTTTTAACCTTATTTTGGTTTGGTTTTGGACTTGCTGACACAGATCTCTAATAATAATAAATGTATTGATTATGCTACACGTATAAGAAGATTTTTAGGGAGGCAGCTGATGTCTATCCACGCTCGGGCACGATTTGTAATCACACTATGTCATTCACACTCAAGTCCAGTGAACCTCACTCAAGCCCTCCTCATAAAGCATGCCAGAGCGTGGTTCAGCGTGTAGCACCCTGACAACGAACTGTGTTTGGGGGTCAGTCGTGCCCAAGCATGTTAGTTTGCCTTACTTGAGTACGCCCTAAGAAACCAGTGCAAAATGATCAGTTTCCTCTTTACTACACTGCTCACAAAACTTAGGGATATTTAATAAAAATTTTGTGATCAGCATATTTGAAATGCAATTTACTTTTTGATTCTATAAATTACTGAGAAATTCCAAATAAAAATATTTATTTACATCAGTGTCAAGAGTATTTGCTGTGAATGACAATTAGTTAGGGTAGAGGGTAAAGGGTAGAGTTTTGAGACCTCAATTAATATTCTTAAAAATTATAATATGAAGAAAGCAAGTAAATTTTTATTTTATTTAACAAAATACTAGTTATACAAGTTATTAAAGTTCCAAAATCAATCTTTCAGTCACAGCACATTAAGTAGCATAAGACGTGTTTGTGTTGTGTTCGAAGTAAAAATTGATTATTAAACGTGTTGGCAACAAATTTCATTATCGATTCGTTGTGTCACATGATTCATGTCTTACTCGCCTTTTCGTATCCGCTTACGTCACCTGCGGCGCTTCATAAACCCTGGCAAAAATAAATACTTGAACTAAAAAAATACTTCAGAAAATAAACTTGAACGAAGAGACAGAAATTTCTAAATAAGTTTACCATTTGTAGAATGTATTAACTTCTTAATAAACACGACCGACACAGAGAAGAAGGTTCAGCTTAAATCTTCAAAAGTGTGTGAGCGCTTCACGCTTCACACAATTAACAAATGTGTAACATGCACACTTAGCAAAAGTGATTTAACTTGGCACGGGAGCAAACGGTGATGATACAGAACCTGAAAGGGAAACATGTTGGAGTAACTGATGAGGATAAAGAAAGCTTAACAGCAGGGTAAGAGTCACTACAGTAGAGTTTGTTCTGTTTTTAAGTGAGGAAACATAACGGTGCACACACACTATGTGACCTGGCATAACACGGTTAATGCTGGATTTTTTTTGTTAACTGGATAATGGCAGTGATGGAGTACGTGTGTGTTACTTTTAATTCAAGTGTAATTAGCTTAAGCAGTGTTTACATGCTTTATAAATAAACTTGTACACAGTTGTGGTAATTAATGATTAAGATTAAGTTCAAAATTTTTGACAAGGTATAAATAAAGACACTGCACTGTATAGGCAGTATAAATTGCATTTAGACAGGGATTAAGGGAACGTATTCGAGCTATTCAAATTTGTGTAATTAGGTATTTACACACTGTTACATATGGTGCCAATGTGTGCGTATCTCTTAGCTTTTGCTACTTAAAAATATTTATTTATTTAATATATTTGTTTAAACATCCGATTCATTGATTAATTGAAAAAATTATCAACTGACTAATCGATTATTAAAATAATCGTTAGTTGCAGCCCTAGTTCGAAGTCATAAGATACTGCAATGGATTTGCTGCCAAAACATACATTAGTTAAATTTTTTTTTTTAATCTGTAGTGGGCACTTCATCTTTTCAGAGCTAATGTACCAGTGTTGTACAGGATGTGAGATATGAAAAAAGATCTTTTGTTCTTTGTTTTGGAAGTGTAATAGATTCCTTTTGTATGCAAATGATTAGATAAATGATTCGTTAGGACCCTGCAAAATCAGGATTTTACTTGATTACCCTACTTGTATAAACATGTTCTTGTTTTTATACATTGTAATGGTAGATACGACAACAATGCAGAGCAATTATTAATTAGGTAGAACACCTGCACCTCCCAATTAAATCTACAATAAATATAATGTGTTTAATAAACAGTTTTTGCTTTGGTCACTGTCAATAACTTATTACTTATAGGGTGTTATATGTAATCTAGTTACAATGTAGTGAATTAAATTATTTTATTATTATTACATGTATTGATGAGTCATGTATGCTAAGAGTTGTTTGACCTCATTAGTAGTAGCAATCAATATTTAGGTATTATTTAGGTCTTATGAGTGGTAGCTTTTTATAAAAAAAAAATGATATTCATATTTTTAATGTTTCCTGGCACCTTGGTGTAAATGAACAGAAGTAAAGCCTTTGAACTAAAGATGGTAACACCCAGTAATGTTATTTGCTGGTGGTCAATGGTCCACTGAGCAAAGCTAATGAAATGAACAGGGGTTGATACTAAGCGGTCTGCTTAGAATACCTAGTACCAAATAACAGCATGATGTCATATTTCACTGCTTTAACACCAGTACTTGAACAACTCACTTAATCAACTAGTGATTTTGAATTTTTTAAGTTGAGTAAGTTTTTTTTTTGTAACCAGAAGAAAGACAATAGGGCAGCCTGAACAGATATCAGTATTACCTTGTCCTGTTTAATCCGGAGTGTTTTTGATTAATTCAATTAGATGAAGTACATGGCATGGCAGGCATGCAGTTTACAAACTTACATGTGGGTACAACATTAATCATAATAGATTTAATAATAGATTAGTAATTTCTATTTACTAATGTAGTAAAACGTTGGTATTTTCCACAAAATATTTCTAGCATATTAACCTTTATTTTGTGTGTTTTTTTTTTTTTTTTTTTAACACAAACTATACCAATATCTAAAAGATGATACCTTACAAAACAGCTGCCTTGTGTAATTGTCTTGGCAGTGGCTTTAATGCTGCCTAAACATGCTGTCTGTCTAGGCAGCTGTTTTCTAAATGGTTTGTGGGGGTTGTCACAATATTTTTTTATGCATTCATAGTAACATTATTGTGCAATATTTCAGAAATACTATTACTATACTTTTACGGGGCCTACTAGAGAAGCAACATTGTGCATAAGGTTGCAGAATAGTTGAAAAGTAAAAAGGTCTCTTGTAAAAATAAAGTTCTATCTAACTTTAGTGTCAAGGTATTTAATCCAAAAATGTTAAAACACCAAAGTTTCAAACTTGGATTAATTACTGTATATTACTCTGCTATTAAGCTTCATTTCAATCATTGTGAGCTTTAACATATCCTAAACCTTTTTACCCTTTATAAAAATGTTGCTGGTTGCTCAGGTGTAAGATGTTACTCCAAATACTTGCCACTGTAACGTCTAGAACCAGTTTTGTATTATTGCATACAAATTTTCTGTACTGCTGAGAAATAATTTTATGTGGTCATAATGGTGGCCTAAGACATTTAAACTGTATACTTAAATAAAGCAGCAGATATAGACTATTAATTGTGTGATATCTGGTTATCTGATTTATATATTTTTCCTGGTGATTTTGTGGTTATTATTTCCCTGTGTAGTTGTATTATGTGGTTGGTGATACAGTTAGTCAATGAAGTTTTGTCTTTTTTTGTTTAAAGAGGATGCTCAGAGATTTACCACATGCCACTGGTGGACTACAAAAACCACAAGGAAGGCATGCCCTATGAGTACAAGTTCCCCCCTCGCAGCAGTAACGAGAAGTGGCCTCGACCAACTGCTCCTCCGCAGACTGTGGTCTGCACACCCCAGAATCGCAACGTAAGCCAGGGAGCCACATTAAGCAAGGCACAGACTTCAGACTATGCAAAACGAGCTTCAATCCTTCCTCGCAGTGTGTCCAGTGAAGGCCGCCCACTGAATGCTAAAAGGTATCTTTTAGATGCTTATGGTGATTCTTTGTTTACTGTTACTGCTGTTGTGCATGCATTAAGGTATTGAGATTCCGACCCTGTAGCTACACACACTATGCATTATTTTAGTTTCTTTTATTTGAGTCATGCATTTGGTTCCTCTTGTCAATATGGGTTTCAAAAGAGAGAACTAGTACACTAAAGACATGGATGTCTAAATAACACTATCTCCCTTACTAATACTATGTTATATAGTATGGGACTCTGGAACTGAAATCTAACACATCCTCATTATCAGCATGTGTCAGTCTGTCTAATGTAAACAAAAACACATTGTAAAGGTGGAACTGTGTTTAAAACAGAATTGAATTATAAATTGAATGCTACTTTATATGACCGGCACAAAATCAGTTATAAGAGACTGATCAGCCGATCACCAGTTGAAGCCGAACACTGAAAGTCGATGCATCTCTAGTGTAGAAAGGATCCGAAAAGAATTCCAAGTAATTGGAGTGTGCTTTAGCAAGAGCTCAAAAATGTAGAGAAGTACACAATTTTCAGAGGAACACAACATATCAGACAGAGGCCCTTCATCAGCTGTGGCACCCAGTTTATGATTAAAGATGTTGGTGTGTATATCATAACATTTATTCCATGGGTGTAGAGTGTAGGTCTGTTCTTTTTCTTTGGATTTCCTAATATGATTGCTGCTATAGCAACAAGAGAAAACAGATGCTCTGTTGATGTAATGTCTGCTTTTAAATGCCTTGCCACTGCAAATGGCTAGTTCTAGCTGTAATGTTCCTAAGGTGTTCACCAAATTGATAAGTGAACCTTCTCTTAGTTTCTCCAAATGTTTTGCTTTTTCCTGATTCGGGATGCAGCTTCTTGTCAAAGGCAGCTAGACCTCATTTTTTCCCACTCATTTAAAATAAAGAACCTGGCTCCTCCTAACTGTCCTCCTATGTGTGGGAGTGTTCCTAATGTGCAGCCCCTTACAGGCATGTTGATTACAGCTCCAGTTATTTTAAAACTCTTAAGTACTGTAAATAATTGTTTGTATCCATCTTTACAGTGTTACAATTTTTTAATGTTAAAGGTGTTCCACTGTTGCTTGTGATAAATCTGTATCTAATTTGTTTTTCTAATGTAGCTATTAGATTTCACAAGCTTATCCTAAACTTATGGGAATTCTGGCTGTTGTTTGGATTATCAGAAAAAGCTGAGACAGTATGGAAAATGCAAATAAAAGTAGGGTTTCTTACATATATTTTGACTTTTTATGTAATTGCAGAACTGAGACACTTCTTGTTTTGTCAGGACAATTTTGTTTTATCTGATTGTAAAGATAAAACTTTTCTCTGTTCTTACATGTTGATGTAATCTCCCTGATTGCTGACAATATAGTTGGAGTGATGACATGTTTTACTCCTAAGTCCTATAACAACCTCTGGGCTTTGAGTAACCGATCATGTTCTCACTCAGGTATTCTCCAGGCTCTGATAACTACGCCCTGGCTTGTTCCATTGTGATGGGTCGGTCTCCGCACACCCGCAGCTCCCCCAATCACCAATCATTCTCTAGTGACATCAGCTCCAGCTCCACCAACTGGCGTCAGAAGCCCATTATAGATGGGTAGGTGCTTAGACACCCTGTGATTTTACACTTTAGGGGTTTTCCGTAGTAAAACAGTTCACTAATACAGTTTCAAAACACCTTGTCATTATCAAGCCTGCTGTATGCTACAGTACAGAAAACATAATTTTTATTTTAACTCTACATAGTAACATGCATTGGGTTAGACAACACAAATTAAGTACATATACTTTCATGTGTTCATTTAACCTGACCAATAAAACATAAGCTTATCAGTATTTGAATTTAAACAACTTTGATTACTTACACTATGCAGTGGATGTATTCGTGTGAATGTCTGTTAAACTGGTTTGTGTACATTTTATATTCTTTGCACAAAGTGCTTTATTATAAACAATAATATTAATTAAAAAATATGCACCATTTAGACAGTACTGTACTGTACAACACTATTTCTTATGTTGGCAGCTGTTGCAAAGGAGTCTCATACTAGTTTTGCCATTAAGACGTTTATTAGATCTTTATGACAGATTTTAATTCCTATTATTATTTGAATATAATTTGATAATTATAAAACCTTGCAAATGGGTTATTGGATGGACCGTAAGTAGTGCATACGTGTGTTATGTTTTCGGTTATGTTCTCTATAGATTTAACGTCAATCTCAGCTCTCCATTTTCTGCTGAACGTCAAAATTTGAAAGAGAGTGTGTGGATCCCACCAAGCTGGACCAGAGTGGTTGAGGGAGAAGGAGCCAATAGAACACCATCAGGTAATCACATGTTTTTTGGCACTGTGTTATGCAGACAGAGGAAGTGATGGTGTTGTCAGGGTGTACTGATTGTACAGTCTTACCTGAAAGGCTGGGTGTTGGATGGTGTATATAGTAGTGAGTCACACTGCAGATGCACAGGAAAATAACGCTGAATTTACTAGATACAGGTCCAGCAACACCCTTGACAAGGCGTTGGTCCATCGCAGGGTTGTCTTTATGCACCCCATGACCTTCACAATGCAAAACCATCCTGATATTGAACCCAGGTCTTCAGAATCTGCTGTTTCAACTAAGCCAGCATAAGTGCTGGACCTAAACCTTAAAACTAATAATAAACACGTTCAGCATTCAGTGGTGAAACAGTGCTGGGCCACAAAAGTGAAATCACTGAGACACTATGGGGGTCGATCATTCAGTGTTGCTGTCCCTTTGATCTGGAACTCTCTTCAGTCTACTTCTGTCTCTGAATTTAAAACTGTACCAAAGACCACTCTGTACTCACTTTATTTTTCTCTTCTTCCACTTCGGGTAGTGTGAATTTATTTCTTGTACAAGTAAAAAAAAAGTGACCTTAAAGTAAAGTGACCTTGGGGTCTGTGAAAGGTGCTATAGAAGTGTAATCTATTATTATTAGTATTATTAGTAGTAGTATTATTTATGGTTGGCTAAATCAACCCCATATAACCAAAAGTCTAGTAGATGGATGGACATAACAAATGCCATTGCAACTTACATAAGTTATTGCCCTGATTTATACAGTTAAAAAAACCTTCTCTTAATGTAATGTCAAGCCAGAAGAACTTGAGAATTTATTACGAGTTTCTTGTTTATATGACAAATGTAAGGCAAAATCGAAGGCTTCTTTTTTGCTGCTTCTTTGCGGTTTTATATTTGTTATATTGCATGTGTACAGTATGTTGACATGCTTACAACTCCAAATACAGACACGCTTCAATAACTTTATTAAGCATACCTTATTTTCTGCACTCATTGTCCGTCTTCTCAGTTCCATTTTACCGTACAGAAGCACTTTGTAGTTCTGCAGTTACAAACTGAAGTCTGTCTGTTTCTCTTTTAATTTGTTAGTTCCCATTACTTTGTTCTCGTATGATCAGAATCAGCACAGATCAGGTACCACACTGCTCACCAAAATAAGGGGACATTTCATTAGAGGACATTTCATTTTGAAGTGTCCCCTAATTTTTGTGAGCAGTATATTTGGATGGTATGACTGTTCTCAGCACTGCAGTAACAATAATGCAGAGGTGGTGTGCTGGTAGATCAGTCACAGCAGTGCTTCTGGAGTTTTTATATGCAGTGTTCACTTGCTGTGTGCTGTTTTAGACACATTTCCTGTATTGCTCCACCTTGGAGCAGCTCTCCAAAATGTCTGTTGTTGCACAGTTTGTGTTTGGCGTCCTCTAATCAATCAATCATCAGTGCTCACAGGATGCTGCCTACAGGATGCTGGGGGCTAAATATTTTCAGTTGGTTAACTAATTTTAGTTCAGCAGTGAGATTGACATGTTAAAAAAAACTCCATTATCTCCAGTAATAAAATATGTAGATAAGCTACAGTCTGTAAAAATGCATCTATATGGTGTGAAAATGATCAAATGGACAATGATTGTAGAAATTAAGTGTTTTAAAAAAAAAAAAAATGTGTTTAAGCACCCAACTACTACATATATGTTTATAAATTATCTTGACCAAACTATTTATTGTAATTCCTTTAATATACTTGTGATAATTGATTGTTACCATGATTATAAAAGTACATATACTGTTATAGAGGGTTTAGGATATATGATCCTTTTATGTACTATGGTCACTATCTGAAGCATGACTTATTTTCTTTATTTTTTTCAAGATAGTTATTGCTGTTGCTGTATTCTAGTATGTATTTATGGTGTAGCCAGCTCAAACCTGCCCTCTAGATGCATTCATCCTTAAAATAACAATGGGTGAGAAAGCTCAGTTTGTGAAGGCTGACATTTTTTATCTCTCGATTAGATGAATGTAGTTTTGTTGTTTATTGCCTTTTAAGTCTTTTTTTTCTCCAGGGAAAGCAATGCTGAGTTTACCCCTGTTTTCCCTGGAGAGCAGCGTCTTCCTGTAGATATTTACACTTAGATGTTTTATGTATAATATATTTTGTGCTTTATATTGTTTTTGTTAACTGTTGCTTTAATCCAAACGAACTTGGCATTTTGTGTAAGGGCACAACAGGTCTAGTTTTGCTAGTCATTCTTGAATGGTCTCTCGGAGGAGTGAACATAAAAACCAAATCATGCGTCCCACCTATGCTCAGTGCCAAAAACTGTTTATGCCAGTTTTTTGTAAAAACATGTTGCTATATTAATTTCCACCTGACATTTTTTCTTTTTCTGCACTAATGCTCAGACATCTGCTTTGTTTCATGAGACAGTGGAATATTGTGATCAGGTGCTCTTCCTTTTAGTTGTCTCTTGGAGATTGGAGAGGTTAGCATATCCCACAGATGCTTTATTGGAGCGCTGGCACCAGGTCAATACCTTGAACGCATTGCGGTGTTCCTTAAACTTTTCCTTAACAAATATAATAGTGTTGCAGGGCAGTTATTCTGCTGCTCGATGTCTGCCATTAGGTACTTATGAACAGGTGTGCTTGGTCAGGTGTTTAGGTAGGTGTTATGTGTTTGCCAGCAGTGCCACGCTGTTTGCGTTATTTCCTTCACTTGATTATAAATGATATGGCTAATTAGTGTATAATATCCAGTACGCTTTAGGGGTTGTTTTTTAGATGCATTAAAAATGGTAACATGTGAATGTTGCTGTGTCAATCTGTAATGATTGTTGTTCGTGTTGTTACTTATTAAAAAGTGATGAACTACTACTGAAAACTGTCACCCTCTGAACAGATGAACAGACCTATTAGCTGTTCTGTAACATGATCCTGTTCTGTCAGTTGTTTTTCAGGCCCTGATAACTACACCCACACTTCTGGAAACTATCTTGTTTATATCATGTATTTTTGACTCTGTGCTTTCACATTTTAGACCCACCTATGACAAAATCAAAACCAGTCCTGGCAAGCATCGATCACCACCACAAAGACCATGGATCAGTTTACCCCAACATGCACACAAAGGTGGGTCCGTGGTCCGGTGTCACTCTTATAACACTGGTCAACAAATTTTCAAAAGTTGTTTGTTTCTAAAATGAAATGAGTCATTCCCTAATGATTTTTATGTG
>JAUZSV010189034.1:0-12883 GCA_034780495.1 Parotocinclus cesarpintoi
TATAGATGAAGTGGTGTGTATTTATGGATATAACCTTGTGTGTGTAGATAAGATTACCACTTATGCCGAAAGCAACGCCAAAGAAGAAACAAAGACGAAACAAATATTAAGTAAAAGTTATTTTATCAAGTCAGTACACAGCGTTTAACCATGTTATTTATTACACACATCTACCTTAAAGGAATAGCTTGTAAGAGAGCAAACACCACTCACAAAAATTTGTATAGTTAGAAAGGCAGGTCATTTTTTATGCACAGTGTTTGTTAGGGCTTTTTTTATTGACAGAGTGCTTAAATGCCTGAGCAGTTTCCAATAATGTGGCTAACAACTTTATATTGTTGTTTTTGTTTTGTTTAAAACAAAACCCAGCTGCTCCTGGAAATGATTCCTGGTTGAGATGTGTTAGGGTGGATGCTAATGTGGAGGATTACTTGTGGCAAAAGTGGCAACATTCAATAGGTTTTAAATGTTTTATTGTCATTATACTTGCATAAAAGGAAACAGAGGAAATGGTCTCTCCCACCCAAAAGAACCCCGCACCGACATGAACTGCACAAGGACCTCCCCCATGGCTCCACCCCTAGAATAAAAAACAAACAACTATTAATGTAAATGAAATGTCATGGCTGACTTCTAGTATTTATTTTCATTGACAGTTTGTGAACGGTTCGAATTTTCTATACAGTATACCTAAACCAATATGAGATAAATGGTCTTAAATGCAGGTAGTATGACTTCTGTGCTTAGAACTGCTGTCTTGTTGCCTGCATTCTCTTGGTATTCAGTTCATGGATCGATGTCCTGTCATTTTCCTTTGTTGGTACAATTCAAAGTTCATTTTTCCAGCACTGATTACAAGGCACCATGACCCAGATGCAGCAAAACACCCCAAACCATGATACTATCACCACCTTCATAGATGGGACAAGGTTCTTACTCTCACATGTCAATTTATTCATCAGTAGCCATGTTTGTCTTGTGCCACATGATTCGCTGCAATGTTTTTGTTTTTTTGGAAAACAATGGCTTTCACAACAAACCCAAGAAGTTACGTTAAAATTTAAATTGCTTAGATGTTACCCTGGGTATATATGTGGCCTCTGCTATAGACTGTGACTACATAGTGATCTTTGTTGTTTGACTGAGTAACTGTGGTTTTTAATTTTCTCAATTTGTACACAATCTGTCTGGCTGTGTATTGGTGCAGTTCTAATTATTTAGAGCAGGTTTAATTTAGTCACCAAGCATCATTTTGGTGTTGTTGTTTTTTTAATCGGGTTCTCTTGTACTAATTGTAGGACTTTTGTGTGAAAATCTGATAATGTTCTAGGTCATATAGACTGTATGAATACAGGTTTGTTTAACATCCACATTAATTTCCATACTCACACAGTAGTTTAGATACTTTGCACACAGTGTTTAATTTTAAACAACAATATTAATTAATATACTGTACTCCACAAAACTGTACAATACAGGAATTCTCATTTTTGTGTCTTCTAAAAAAAACAAATTTGTAACACTTACCAGTAAAGAAAATGGAATAACAATTACCATGTTATTTTCTGCCTGCACAGTGCTCTTTTTTCTGCAAGCAGGTATCACCAAAGTTCACTCAAACCAGTTTTCTGTCATTCCGACACTAATTATATGTATACAAGACAGATTTTTATTTCCTATCTTAAAACCGCCATCATTCTTGTGAGCAAACGCTGATCAGATGGATGTTAATCGGCGCATACCTGCACTGAAATACAGAAAATCAAAAGAATTTACACAACACATCAAAGCTTACAGTTTAGCAAGTAGAACACAAAGTGTTAGGCTTTATGGAGTGGTTTAGCTTTATGCTCTGCAACACATGTACAGACGTGAAAAGCAGCAATCAACACTGGAATCTAAACATGGCTTGTGTATTCTCATATGAATGGGCACTTAGGCTCGGACCACATCTGATGTGTTATCAATAGATCATTCCACAATAATTCCTTGGTTTTTCCAAGAAACCATCTAAGAAATTTTCTCAGCAGATAAGTTTGTCTGGATAAGTCACAGCAGACATGTTCATATAAATATGCCGAAGAAACCAAATTCAATGATGTGTCAGCACACTTAGAATGTCACGCAGGAGGAATAATAAGCACCATGGAAAATATTTTGCATATATATAGCAAATAGCCCAGTGATCCTATTTTATTAAAGTTTTATTTTGCACAATGCCCTTCTTTTTCTTACAGCCAGCAGCATTCCTCTGGACTTCCCCTAACATCTGTATTTGGATCATTGGTGAAGATTCAAGCTGAAGCCCTTTCTGCAAATCTCTGAGATTAACGAGGACTGACAGAATCTTCTAGAAATCCGTGGACAGCAGTAACACTGAAGAGTAAATCAGAAACGGCTCTAAAAGCTGAACATTAAGCTTGTTTAGCAGCTGGTCTGTAGCCTGGCCAGAGGCTACATTTACTTGCAGTCTTTTCCTTAACCCCAACTAAACCCCACACATCTCCACCGTTCCTGGGATTATTGTGTATCATTTGTTATCAACTATTAAAAGTATTGTACTGGGGTTTTACTTGGCTAGGTCCAGAAAGATTAAAATGAAGACACAGCTAATTAGCTAAATGCCTGTCTTTACGAGCAGATCTCTGACAGGCATGCTTCATCGATTGAAGCCATAAGGGTCAGCTTAGGGAACTTAACACCGCAGGGCAGTCTTTAGCCTAAAGAACTAAACTGTCTGGACTTGAAGCTATCTTGTAATTTGTTTAAGGAATGTGCCACCTGGAGATCTTTATCTATCAGTGCAGCATACCGTTAATGCTTTTAATATTTCAGATTTTCTCATCAGTAAGTAATAACCCCTCTAGCAGTGTTCTACTGCTACACAAACATGTTGTCTTTAAATAATGAACACAAACGGAACATTTATGGAAAAATGCGATTTAGTCTCAATAACCTGTTAATTTCCCAGATACGTACCAGAATATCTAATACAATATTATTTATATTGTTTACATTTTGTAATACTTTCCCTTCCCCCGGTGCGTTCAGCTGTCCTCGCTGGTCGCCATTACAGAGCCATCGGTGGGACGGCTTTATATCCACTATCTTAATTATGTCCAAATCCCGAACAGTGGGTTAAGGGTCTTGCTCAACGGCCCAACGTCATTAAAGTATGGTCATGATGGATTAAAAATGTAAATGCTTACCTGTATAAACTTGGACCTTACACATGCATGTATTTCATGATTAAAAAAACAGATAAGACCAGTATAATGACGACTGCCATAAAGAGACAGCGATGTGAGTTTCATCTTTCACATTGGTCCCAGTTGGGTTTGTCCTGGTTTAGGTGATCTCAGGGGTCATACTAGCCAAAATATGCTGGTCTTACTCTCTATTTTATCAGGATTTACCATAAATCCTTATGTAAGTGTAAGCAAATATTTCAGAACTTTAGCAAATCTTTTGTGTTGTGTATCACGTTACAATTCTGGTGGTTGTGAAATCTTTTTACTGACTGTGTGGTACTGTAGCTAACCAGTATTAAACTAAAGCAAATCGTTGTGCATTCAATTCTAACCAAAAAAAACAGTATTATATTATTACATAGGTTATTATGGACGTGTGGGATTAATGCTTAAGACCTATTAAGTCAGTAACCATTGGAACAGGGCTTTTGCTGTGCTTCCCAATTTAGACCTGCAACCCGCCCACCCCTGAATCCCCCTTCGCTGTCCCTCTGTGGCAACACATCGAAGTCCCCAAACATTTTCAGTAGACAATGTTCTTCAGAGCTGGAAAATGGTAAGATAATAAGATGCATGTTTAGAACAGACGTGCCTTGTTTCTCACTCTCTGGATGGCCTTTCTGAATCCATCTTTGCAGTCATTTATTTCAGCTTGAGCACTTTATATTGCACTTCTCTTAAACACACCCAAAATAAGAAGCGCAGCATTTATACTTAGGAATTTCAAACAGGTCGATACATGATTTTATGTGATTGTACTGTTATCACAGCTATAAACTGAGCAGAGGTATGTGAGGGTGATTTACTTTCCAAGTGCCAACATTATTATATCGACAATTCATAGCAGAGTTTCCTGTAGGTTCAAAGATCTTTTTTGTTACAGTAATCTTGGGCTGGGGGTAATATTCATACAGGTACGTGTAATATGATGAAGGACTTTGGAATAGTGTTTGAATATAAATATTGGTAATAGTTTGCTCTTGGGCATTATTTAATAAAGTTACATAATAAATACAATTATGTCCAGGTTTAATAGGCTACAAGATATTTATTCAATCTAATGAACAGAGACAATTTGATTATAATAATACATTTAAAATGGCTTATTAGCTCCACTAAAGCATTTTATTTCATTTAGTGACTATAATCAAGTCAAAACGGAAGTGTAACTATTTGTTCCACTAAGTGGCTGACTTAATGTACGTCATTAGGCCTATTTATTATTAATATTAGACTTATTTTATCTTTAAAGGCTCCAAGGAAGTTACTGAAGTTTTTTAAAGGCGAAGGCTGTTGCCAAAGTAATAATAATCATTAGGAAAGTCAAAAAACATTTTTCGTACTACAAGATTTCGTATGAAGGCAGTGGATGCAATAGTTGTGTTTGCAGGATTAAGGACAAAAGGGAATTAACGTATTTTTTTTATTGTTAAGGCCTGGTCAAAACATTCTTAGCAGGATGAGGTAAAAACGGATATTTGTGCTCAGTCTAAGGTTTGTTCTGTAGTGTTTAAACTATTCAAAATCAAATACAAAAGTTTAAGAAAAAACATTATAGCCGTACTATATTTGTGAGGACCTTCGGTTGACATAATGATTACTGTAACTAATTAATACGGCCTAACCCTTGAACTCAGAAACATAAAGGAAATGGTTTAATTTTTGATGTTTTGAACAAAATTTGCAGCTTCTGTACCTCAGCAGTACAATGGCAGTCATGTGGGGACATTTGATTCCCACAATGTAAGAAAAACATGACCTACACATACGTGGACACACACACACATTTTCCATTTATTTGGTTTAGTGAATAATGGTGTGGTGTTTCCTGTTGCCAGAACATGTGAGAGAATGGTAATCTTGCCATGGTTATGGCTTTGTAATGGGTTGCCAGATGAATTGTTTTCCTATGGAACTGGGTTTTTTTTGTAAATAACACAAGCATTTAGGAAATTCCCTTTTCCAAATCGACTTACAGTTGAGCTGACAATACAACAAGCTTCAAGGTTGTTGGTTGGCCAGTTTGGTCTGGTGCTGCCACGAGGCCACTGGCCATGTCCGAGGGAGAAGGCAGGTGAGGGTTCATCTTACTACCATTGCAGCAGCAGTCCCTGTTGGGCGTTTTAGATGCAGGCAAAGATGAGGATGGATACAGGGTGGATAGAGGGTGTGCCTCTATGAAGCTAGTGCTCACCGCATGGAGAAGATAATGCTTTTACAGGTATTAATGATGCATCAAAAGCATTGGTGAATCTGCAATCTGTTGTACTAAATTGTATTGGGACTGTTGCAAAACATAGATGATAACTATATGTTTAGGCTCAATACCACAATGTTCTGCATGGATGTGTACCTCTTGCAAAAGGCGCCATGTTTCAAAAACTTTCTAAAAATTTACAAAGGCTTTTTAAATGACTACTTTTTCTTTAAGTAAAATTAGCAGAATGTGCTTTTATACTTCTATATATATATGTTTAGAGCTGCTTCTTTGCTGTATAAACTAGAACCTTGACTCGAACCTTGCCGAGTCCAAGTCCAATGTTTTTTGTTTCATATTTTCCATCTGTTATAATTTACACCAAAATGGACAAATCCGCACGTTCCTGCTCACACTAGTGGGTTTTGCACTGTTCGCCTTCTTGTATTTATTGTTTATTGTTCTGTATATTGTTGATTGTTCTTGTATTTATTGTTTATTGTTCTGTATATTGTTAATTGTTCTTGTATTTATTGTTCTGTATATTGTTAATTGTTCTTGTATTTATTGTTCTGTATATTGTTAATTGTTCCTGTATTTATTGTTTATTGTTCTGTATATTGTTAAGTGTTCCTGTATTTATTGTTTATTGTTCTGTATATTATTAATTGTTCCTGTATTTATTGTTTATTGCTCTGTATTGCACATGCTACTACACACATGCACTTTATGTTGTGTAATTTATTGTTCTATGTAGCACCTTGGTCCTGGAGGAACTTGGCCTGTATATGGTTGAAATGACAATATGATAATCACTTATTATATCAGGGTCACTGGGAAACAGTGTTTTGTGTAACAGTTAGAGTTATGTGTTATGTATTTCTATCTATTGCTATTGTACTGTTGTAAAATAAATGACATTTTTGGCAATAAGCCATTGTCCCTGACAAGTAGTTACAAGTGACAAAGCGAATATGCACAATGTTTCTGCTGCTTATTGCCTCGAGGGATTCAAGAGTATTCCTCCAGTTTCTCACACAATTTCATACATCCTCCCTATGATACACTCCAACGAGCATGTTCAGACGCAAATGTTCAGAGTCACAGTCAGGAACTAGCATAAAGTCCCACAGTTTCTCTATTGCTTAGTTATAGGGTCTTACATTAAACTATTATTCTATATGAAGTACATGAGTCACAGGGTGTTCAGCATGTGAATGGAATGTTGGATTTAAAAGTAATTGAGGTTTGGCAAAGTCTGTGCTTGATATCACCTGTTGAAAAGCTGCTCAGTTACTCACAGCAGGTGTTCAACCCTGCTATTAATGGAGCTTTTCAGTGAAGTAGACAGGCTACAACAAAAACACGCTCAGCTAAAGTATTGCAAAAAGCTAATGTACCTGCACCATATGATTTTCAATCCAAATACTTTACTTGTGATTGTTGACTCACTTGAAGGAGGGCTTCCTCATTATTTCACACACACCCAGGATTCCCTGCAGCAATACTGAGAAATGACAGTCATGGCTGTTTTGCACGAAATCGTTTTAAAACGGGAGATAATGGAGCAACCATGCATACAACACATTTAAAATCTTTAGACCCTTTTGACTTTTTTATATCTTGTCTTGAGGCCTTGGGTTAATATGAAAAATCCAGCCCCCCGGGTCCCCCCCTCAGTCTGCACTCAATACCACATAAAGTGAAGAAAAATGGTTGATTTATTTATAAAAAACTACAACAGAACTAAAATTTTACATGGACATAATATTCAGACTATTTGCTCGACTTGAAATTTAGCTCTGGAGGCCTTTCATTTTTCCTGATCATCTCTGAGATGTTTTTATACCTTTTTTGGAGTCCAACTGTAGTAAATTCAGCTGATTGGACATGATTTGGAAGGACACACACCTGTCTATGTAAGGTCTCACTACTAACAATGCAGATCAAAAACCAAGCCATGAGGCACAAAGACCTGCCTGTAGAGGCAGAATGGTGTGGATTCACAGATCAGGGAAAGGCTAAAAAAACTTATGTTGCGATAAAAGTTTCTGAGAATACAATGCCTCCATAATTCTTAAATGATACCAGGATGCTTCCTATAGCTGGCCATTCCACCAAACTAAGTAAGTAAGGGAGACGGGTCTTGGTAAGAGAGGTGACCTAAAACCCAATGGTCATTCTGTCTGAGCTCCAAAGACCTGTGTGTAGATGGAAGAAAGTTCCAGAAGGCCAACAATCACTGCAGCACTTCACCAATCTCAGCTTTATGGAGTTTTAAATGCTTTTTGCAAACAAGAGTTGAGAGTAATGTATCTGTTACCAAGAAGAGGCTTGGCCATAGTGCAAACATTTCTGAATTCTCCATAGACAAATTGTGAGTAGAATGTGATGTACTGATATTCCGGTGACCCTCAATATGACTCATTATAGGTTGCCACTTCCAAAAACTAAGTTCAGCAACTTTCTGTCCTGCTGTCCTTAAAGTTCATAGAGTATTAATTTACCAACTTTGATTGAGAACTTGGCTGAGTTCCACAGAACGTTGACCTTAGCTCTATCAGATACCTTGAATATGCACTGGAATGCCAAAAGTGAGCCAAGGCTTCTTATCTGATATCAAATGCTGACCCCACAGTCATGTTCCAAAATCTAGCGGAAAGCACTTTTAGATAAACAAAGACTGTTGTAGCAGCAAAGGTGGGCGAAACTCCATACTAACACCCATGGTGTTATAGATGGGTTTTGGAGTGTCCACAAACCTGTTCCACAAACAGCCTCAACATACTGTAGATTCCACAAGATGTTAAAAATCTTTATTTGATGTTCACCACCTTGTTGGCATGATGGCATCAATCAGTTGATGCAGATTTTTCAGGTGCACTTCACACTGCAAATTATTCAATTGTAACACATCCCAAAAGCTAGTCCAATGAATTTAGATCCAGTGAAATGGGAATTCCACTACTGATATGCATTTTACTAAATCAAATTTCACCAGATGGCCTGAAAGGCTCATTTTGATTGGACCATTCAAACCACATTTGGAGGTGGTCAGAGTTGGAATACAAGAGCATCTTCTGTGCCTACATAAGCATTTGTTGTTGCAGCAGTTATAGGATGTCCAAGTATTGTTGTTTCATGGCATTGTGGGAACACCGCCTGCTTACAATCTCCTGGAGCTGGTGCTCTTTTTCTTTTCATTGTCTTAAAACTCTCATGTTGTTTTGCCAGATATGGCATAAAAACATGCCAACACAGGTAGGTTATCAGGATGCCTGGATGTCAGGAGATCGTCACAACCCTCTTCTTCTACAAATCTAAGATAAATATCGGTGCATGTAAAATAGACAGGCTTTCTTTTTATATTCAGTCTAGTGCCAAACAAGAATAGCTAGATCCTCGAGCTCAATAAACTTTCCTACCAGAGTAAAAGTCTGCTGGTAGTCTCTACCTGGACCGTAAAAGTTTAAATCCAACAAACTGAACTTAGGTGTTTTTTTCTTTCTTTCCCCAAATTATTTTTGAATGTCTGGTGTCATATGCAGAGAATGGCAGGTATTCTAATTGTAAGTCTAAAAACAGTTCTAATTGTTCTCTGAAAAGTAGTACCTTTGACCACTGCAGAAATTACAGCAGCTTCAGTCAATACTATGTTTGGTTTCCTAAGTTTAAGTATGTACTATTTCTGTACATACTTGACCACCTATAATGCATTGGTCGGGTCTTAACAAATCGAATAAATCATAATAAGTGAAAACGTCTATTCTTTTTATCACCGTCTATTCCAGCTTATCACCTGGACAGCCAATCAGTTCTGTGGCTCTACAAGCAGAGGTGGGAACTATAGAGTTTGAGCTTTGTGTCTTCAGTGTGTGTGTGTGTGTGTGTGTGTCTGAGATGTCAAGACATTGTTCAAACTCAGTTAATGTGTTTGGAGACTTTTTTGTGCGGGGGCTTGTGTTTGACATTTATTTCGAACGAGCTATAGATGGAGCATCATATGCACTCATAGAGTTTCTGTTTCTTCATCTAGCTGGTCTTCCATGTTGTTCGTAATGCTTTCAATGCATTTTTGGCTTCCATCACATCATTGTATCAGGTCCATCATATCCTCTTAAGTGTTATGGCTTTCCCCTACAGGGTCAGGGTCGTTAAAGCACAATACTGTATGTTTTATTATTGTTGAGAATTCCCATAAATCGCAAAACTTTTACATGTGAATAACAGTTTATGCTTCCAATGAATGGTAGCATTCAGCGGTATCTCTAGCCCACGGGCAGCACGGTGGCTTGGTGGGTAGCACCGCTGGCTCACAGCAAAAAAAATCAAATGGGTTCAATCCCAGGGTGGAACGGCCTGGGTCCTTTCTGTGTGGAGTCTGCATGTCCTCCCAGTGTTTGAGTGGGTTTACTCTGGGTACTCCGGTTTCCTTCCACAGTCCAAAGACATGAGTGTTATGGTAATTGTTGTCTCTAAAGTGGCCCTTAGTGTGTGCCTGTGTGCGTGACTGTGTGTGTGTGCCGTGCAATGGATAGGCACCCCGTCCAGGGTTGTTCCTGCTCTTGCGCCCAGAGTTGCTGAGTGGGCCCCGGCTGGCCTGCGACCCCATGTGGATTAGGCAGAAAAAGATGGATGGATGGATCACTAGTGCATTTGCCTCAGAGGACAGTTGCCTTTTGATTTAATTTTCAGCAGTGTACTCTACAAAAAATGTTGCCACCTTTTGATTAGCACACATTAAATACATAAATTTAGCTCTAGCCAGGGAATCCCAGTGAATCGTTGGCAGTTGCTGCTGGCTATTATAAAAATTGATATAAATATTACCTCTAGGTTCCAGACAGTATCAGAATTCAAAATCATTCGACAGGCTACACTGGAATTTGGCTTGCATTCACAAACAGACGTATATTAATTCTACAGTGTAGTGCAACAGGACCAAATGTGACTGGGTGAGTCTAAAAAAAATAAAGCTATAAATCATGATTTTTGATCAAGCTCCTGTACTTGATGGTTTTCCATTTTACATGTAGTGTTTGTTGAATCCACAAATCTGCCAACAAGTTTGAACAGGACTGAAGTCCGACTGTTCAGCATTCATGTTTCAATTACTTTGTTATATTCTTTATCATATTCTTGTGTATGGACTGCATTGAATTTGAAAGGAATGGCTGCAGGTGCAGCTTTATACTGTATCACTTGCATGCGGTCAAACCTCTATTCACTCCTCATTAGTGAGGAAGTTCACTCTTCTATGTAGGAGGACATTTACTTTGTGAGTTGATCTGTAATTGTGAAATATGTCAGTGAGTGTCCCCTTTGGTCTTTTAGAAGACACTAGGGCTTAATCCTATTACACAATATATTTAGTGACATAAAAATAATGCACCCAGATGGAAATGTTGGACTGCTGCAAAATTCGCCATGCATTGTAAATGATTATAGGTGTGGTCTGATTAGATCTTTTATCTTGTCACAAGTGCACCTCTTGGCGAGAGACTGCTAGACACGCCTCTTTGACGCACTCAGAGTGATTTTGTTTAGTTTGCAAGCTTTGAGATGGGGTGCAAATTATTGGACTGTGAAAAGCAGAATGGACCTCTCAGCATATGGCCCACCATCTACATCTGACAAGCACAAGCAGTTTCTTTGTCCATCATCCAGACACAGGCAGCACCTGTGAGCACCTGCTCACCCCTCTCTGGGTACACTACCCAAAATTAGCCTCTGAGAGCCTTTTTATAGAGCAGCGGGGAAAGCACTTTTATGTCCTCCCATGGCAAGATCCACTGCCTTATCAGACCAATGTAGTGTAATCACTGACTAAGATAGAACTGCATGCAGAGATTTGCAGCAAAATCTGACATTTCTATCTGGGTGTGTTATTTTGTGTCAGTGTGTTTAGCAATTTAACCTGAATATCTGATTTTGCAATAATAAAGGCCAAAATATGACAATTTGCTTATTTCCAGGTTCATTAACCCATTAACTGCCAAATTTTTCTGAACATTTTTTACTTTATTTCTGCCCGCCTACATCCCATCCCATCCCATCAGTAGGCGAGTTAAAGCACCGATCCCCAAATGGGATTCATGGTTTTTAATGGGTTAAGCAGGACTGGCTGAACTTGGTCTCTGAATGACACAGTGAAGATATGATTTCATTTTTATATCCCAAATACTGCAGCAGTCCTCAAGAAGCTGCAGAGAGCTGATAGAGTTTAGAAAGACTCCATAGGCTTCCAAAAAAGTGTGCTGAGTCAAAAATGTGGCCGTATCCTATCAACGTGACAACCCGTATCTCTGGCTGCAGCTGTTCCAGAATGGTAAGATTGAAACCTAATTAACCAGGATTAGAAGATGAACTGAATGAATCCACTTTAACCACTCTATCTGCCATTTTACCACGGTACATAACCTCAAACAAAACCAGGGATTAATATGTGTTTAGGCTCCTTGATTTTTTCAGTTACCCTCAAACAAAAAGAAGTACAAAGACATCTTGAAATCAGCAATCTGCAACATCCTCATCGACTCCCTTGAGGACCTTTTTTTGAAATCTGAAACCAAGGAATGTGGTATTTACATTTACATGCCTATTTTCCAGCCCTTGTGCTACACCTCATGCTCACTGGTTCTACAGGTTCTGGCTGTCAATAGACTGTCAGATGTTTGTTATATTGTAGCTGTGTTCACTCTGGCGGAATGTTCACAATTCTGTTCATGCCTGTTCGTGTTTACTAAAGGACTACGTTAACGAGTAAGAAAGAGTGAAGAACTTGCACTAAGGTAAAGGTAAGACAATTCTTGCAATGTAGAGAGGTGGCGCTTTGCTTAATTAGAACTGGTTACATTTATTGTTTTACATGATGTGGTGGAACTCATAGGTATGGCATTAAATACTTAGTCTCTGGTTATCTAAAATCATTTATGATGTTTCTGTTTTGTCTACTTGCCAGTGTTGCTTAGAATAGGAATGTTTTTTTTGTGTGTAAGCCTTAAATTTGGAAAATGAGACACAAGTCTTACCTATTTGATCAGTTCATATTATAAAATCCGACAGTTCTCTCGTTGTGTTTAAACATGATTAGTATGCAAACAGAAAATCATCAAGGTTATGTGTATGCTCAGTTCCTTCAACCTGACAACCTTATACATCTGCCTAGAAGTACAGATCTCTGTCAACATCTGCAATTATATGTGTGTGTGTGTGTTCATGCTTTCGTGTGACCAAGCCCTTGCTCTGGTTTCATCTGCATTACCCAGTGTAGTATAACAACTGAAATGGTAGTTTAACCTAATTTGAAGGGTGTTTACTCTTTCCCCACATTTGTCTCGTACATTGTACTGATTTAACGAGCATGTCTGGTTGTTTGAGCTTAAACTTTTACACCGTGGGTGCAGCATTTTAATTAAGGATCACACTTGTATGT
>JAUZSV010189142.1:0-12882 GCA_034780495.1 Parotocinclus cesarpintoi
TAGACACTGTGAACTCCAGACCAAATACAAAAAAGTACCTTTTTTATCTTTAGACTGTTATCAGCAACAAGTCCAAAAGCCAGGCTCTGTCAGGGTATGGGGCTGTGTTAGTGCCCAAGGCAAGAGTCATTTTCAGTACTGAGATTTTTAGAGCAACATATTCAACCTATAAGATGACATTACAGGTATGTCCCTGAATTTTTCAGAGACAAGAAAAACACATGCTGCAAAAATTACAAAAGCAAGGCTGCAGGAAAACAGAGTACGGCTATTTGACTGGCCTGTCTGCAATCCTGACCTGTCCACAATAGAGAATGTGTTGAGTATTTTAAAATGAAAAAACCGAAAACTACGACAACTACGACCTTGTACTGTTGCACATCTTATGTCGTGTTTGCAGGGAGATTGGAGAAAATAACACATGAAACAATAAATCACTTGGTATTATCTGTGCCAAAACATCTTTTAAGTGTGATGACATGGAATGGAAACATTACAAAGTGGTAAATGCTTTACTGTCCCAATGATTTTTTAAATGTGTTGTAGGCCTGAAATGCAGGAATGAATGTTTATTAACAAGTAAAATAAAGTTCACCTGACAAAATATACTGTTCTTGGGTTCATACTGTCTGAAAGGAAATCAAAAGTAAGGAGTCTGAAGAAATCAAAGAAAATAGAAGAAACAGTGGGGTTTTTTTTTCGTTTCATTTGCTTTTTCAGTACTGTTCCAATTTTTCGGATGTGGGTACGAGATCCAGTTGGTTTGATTACCTTAACAGGCCACAGAATTACTGAATGCATGCAAAATATCTTGCTTTTCAAATACACAGAGGTATTGTTATGTGCATTTTCAAGCTATCATATTAAGTGATCTGGATGACAGAAGTTGATAAACTCCACTGTGTGTGTGTGTGTGTGTGAGAGAGAGAGAGAGAGGGAGGGAGAGGGGAGAGAGAGAGAGAGAGAGAGAGAGAGAGAGAGAGAGAGAGAGAGAGAGAGAGAGAGAGAGAGAGAGAGAGAGAGAGACTGTACCAGGGCTTGGCTTTAACCGTTCTCACCATTAGGCTTTAGAGGAGGACCCCACATTATCTTTACTGCATGTGGACTAACACTGAGGATTCTGGGAGCTGGCACTGCTTCTGGAGAGCCCTCATGTGTTTGGGCCATACTGGGGGCACTGAGGGTACAGCCACATGCTGTACATGCCTGTAGATGGAAAAAAAACCATTATACCATTATAAGGGTTAATCAAATTCACGTTATATAGATGATGTAAATCTAGGGCAGAGAGCTGATTACACTCTAATCATGACCGTAATACTTGGCTTCCTGAATTATCAACGTTCACTTTAATAATAAAAAAACTAGTTCACACCATTTAAGTTGACTAAACTGTGGACCACTTGACATTGTTTTCACAAAAAATGCATGTATTAATCTATATTAATTATAGATAAAGTACTAAAATTTGTGAATGCTTTTCTCTCAAAAATTCGAACACTTCTGTATGCTGTATATACGTCCCCATTTAACACATGCTTATTCATTTCAAACACTCACAATCAAATATAAGAAAGTTAGAAGAAAGACATTGATAATGAAAGATATAAAAGACAATGTTCAATCAAAATCAGAAACAGTTGGGACAGTACTGACAATGCATTCATTCAAAAACAAACAAGCCCACGTTGCTTGTTTATAAACATCCATTCCTGTATTTTAGCCCTGCAACTAGCTAGTACTGAGGTAAAAAAAAAAAAACTAAAATGTTTGAAAACAAAAAAAACCTAATCCACAGTTCATAATATTGTTAAAACAGTTCTTCAATAAATTATAAAAGAGATTAAGTGAACTAAGAGGAACAGATGGGCTACAATCTCTAATTGTAGAACTACAAAGTGCTTCTATATGGTAAAACCTGATAAAATGTTAAAAAAAAAAGATGTACCTAATAAAATAAGTAATTTATTTACTTATTTGCTGATTATCCATAGACACTGTTTAGGTAGCATTGTAAAAATGTTAATGAAGTACAACAAAACATACAGCAATCTGGAACAGGTAGGTGATCCCAGGTGCAAGGCTTGTCAGTGTGTGATTTGACTTCGTAGTGTTGCAGACCACGGAGGGTTCCTCACCCAAAACAGCTTGGTAGAGCATGTACAACTCCAGCCTCCCGTTGCTCTTCTGTGGAGCAGCCCACCTGCAGAAAAGGGAAGAAGTAAAACTTCAGGCACAAAGTTTTTTTTAAACAAAAAAGTCAATGCTGTCACCACATTTAGTAATATAATCAAACTGTCAATCATCACAAAATCGTCACAAGATTTCAGTGGGGTATTATAAAAAAAATTTGGCATATTGACCAATAGAGCAAAACATTCAATCTTGTAGTTAGTGGCATCACTCAGGAGTCAATCAGTCGTGTCACTGTCACCGAAGAATCAGTGATATAACTGACTGCATTTACATGTAATTAACAATACAGTTATAATCTGATTTCTAGAGGATTCTGATTATTAAAGTGGTCACATAAACAATATACCATCTAGAGTTCAGATTAAGAAATCTGATGGATGTCAGTTCAGTAATCTCTCTGGCTTGTTTCCATAGACCTGACAAACACTCTAAAACACAGTATATGCTTGAGAAAACTAAAAAAAACATTATTTTATTGTTAAAGTTGAAAGTTATTATTGGCTGATTGTAAAAGTAGAAATCCTATTATTGCCTAAAACATGCAAGTCTGGAGGTTCCCCAATATCTGATTATCTAAGTGCATGTATACTCGTTGATCCAGTTACTGACAAAATCTAGTTTTCTAGACTTATTGGATTATTAAGTGCATGTAAATGCATTCATTCTTCAAAGAGTTTGTGATGTTATCAAAAAGTCACATATTACATCATAGAGTGAGAGTTGAATCAGTGGTGTAACTGAACAGTCATCAATATGGTAAAACTATTCAGTCATGTTTTTATCAATGGATAAAAATAGTATCTATTCAATATTTATCCAATCATTTTTATACCTGCTTAATCCAATTCAGGATCATGTGCACTAATGACATATGGGAGTCATCCAAGAGTCGGTGGTATTGCTGAATATCTTAATGTGTCGCAAAGAGTAAGAGGTTTTACCAAAATGTCATTGGTGAAAGTAAGGAGTCGGGGGCATTACCAATGAGTCACAGAGTTTGTGGCGTCAATAAAGTCACAGTGTCTTTAATGAGTAAATTCCATCACTGAAGATCCACTGGTGTGACCGAAGAGTCAGCACTATCACTAAAACATCAGCAGTGTCACTTAACAGTCAGCCAGTGGTGTCACCAAAGAGTCAGTGGGGTAAGTGAAGAGTCAGGGGTGTAACCAAGGCTTCGGAAATGACACCAAGTCTGAGGTCTCAGAGTCAGTGGTGTCACCAATGTGTGCTTCTAAACAGCAAGAAACCTGAACAGCAACAGCGTGAGGCAGAGATGCCGCTGGAGTGTGTGGGGTCCAGACAAAGTCTACTGTGATAACCCTGGTCAAGGATGCACAGACAAAAATAGAGAAGTCTAGTGGGTTCATATTTCAGACTGCAGCTTGACTTTCTCTGAACTAAATTTATAACAGAGGACACCACTATCTGCTGTGAGATCCTAGAGAAAGAGAGCTGAAAGGGAATAAAAGCAGGAAAAGAAACCATAAAAGAAAGAAACAGATACATAAATGTACAGCTCTGTATAAGACACTTATTTGAATAAATATTTATCCAGCATTCGTAATAATTTATTCTAGATTATTAGATTCATTTCTGTGCTGGCTTGTATTTTGTCTGGGATTTATCTAAAATTCTGGATTTGCTGCCACTGTATGTAAGGAAATACCCAGTGACACCATTTCCTTGACTGCTTAGGTAAATGGGATATACTTTCCTGCAACTACATTTGGGAATCTGGAGTACCTACCATCCTATAAACTGTCAAATCATTTAACCTGTCATTTTCTGCGGTGCACCCAATTTAGAAAACATGGCATTCATCAAGCCATTCAGATTCTGCTTTCCTTGTGATACAAGATGTCTTGCTACATTTATCCTGTTATACCTAAATAATTCCACTAATGATAATTAAGGTATGACACTTTCTTTTCTCGAAAGCAGAGGTTCCGCAAGCGTAATGTCTTTTTTAATATTATACATTTAAGCTATTAAACAGTAAGAACGCACAAGTTTAGCATAAATATGCAATATTACCATTTATTTTCATAAAAGCAACCAAACAACAACATAAGCAGTGTTGCTCAAGATGTTACGTACAACTGTAACTAATAATCTGTCATACTCCAATCAGGCATAACATTATAGTGGTGGTGTGTTAGTGTTTGTTTTTTCTGGTATAAATAGATCAGCCACAGAAGTGCTGCTGGAGTTTTTAAGCACTGTGTTCTCTACCTGATTATTATCTGCCTTATTGCTCCACCATGTAGATGTGAAGTCCCAGACGTTTTTGGTATGTGGAATATTTTCAGTTTAGAAGAGACACTTAAAAATCCAGCAGCACTGCTGTGTCTGATCCACTCATACCAGCACAACGCACACTAACACACCACCACAGCAGTGTCACTACAGCGCTGGGTATAGGGGACAAGTATTTAGAGAAACCAATGGACTACAGTCTGTAAAACTACAAAGAGCTTCTATACACTATGCCTATAATTTTATGCCTGATCGATCTCAAATACATATGATTCAAAACACTATTAACTCTGAAGTCGACAATTACGTTTAGAACATGAGACAAAAAACTAAATATTAACAAACTCTTGCAGACAAAAATATTGAGCCGCATATACATTACGCCTATAGTACAGTGCAAAAGTCTAAGACCACAACTGGATTTGTTGTTTTAGCAATCGTATAATGACCATATATAATTACTTCTTGGTTTCTATTAACAAACAAATAGAAAATACATACAAAAAAGGAAATAAATAACAACAACAAAAACAATACAATTTCAGAACAAGCAAAAGTCTTTAGTTTGACCTCCCTGAAAAATTGTTTTTTTTGCTACTGTCCTTACAAAAATTTCTGATCTTGGTAATGAAGCTGCATTATCTCAAGTGCAAGGGGAGGTCACATTAAATGCTCACCACCACCACTAATACAGAGACTGAGAAATAATTATAGCTGGTAATTGCACCATTGCTAAAACAAAAAATCCAATAGTGGCCTAAGACTTTTGCACAGTATACATACAGGAGTTTCAATATTCCTTTCTAAATCCATAGGCATTAATACAGAGTTGACTCCACTTTGCAGCTATAACAGCTTCTACTCTTTTTGTAAGGCTTCCTACAAGATTTTTGTCCATGTATGCAAATTTCTTCCCATTTCTCAAGGACAGCATTTGTGAGGTCAGACACTGATGTTGGATGAGAGGACCTGGCTCATGGTCCCAGTTCTAGCTCAACCCAGAGATGTTTGTTGGGGCTGAGGTCAAGTTGTTTCACAAAAAAACTCACCCAACTGTGGTTTTATACATTGCACACAGTCATGCTGGAGCAGAAAAGAGCCTTCTCAGCCAACCTGTTCCCACAAATTAAAAACCATATAAATATCCAAAATGTCTTAGTATGCTGACACATTCATATTTCCTAGACACATATCTGAAAAACAAACCCACAGCATTATCCCTACTCCACCAAAAATCAGACTGCCATATTCGTGATTTGTTACTCCACAGAATGTTTCCAGTGCTCCAGAGTCCAGTGGAGCCTTTACAGCACTCCACACAAAGCTTGGGATTGTGTTTAGTAAATTAAGACTTGGAGGAGACTCAGCTGTGGAAACTCATGCCATGAAGCCCTTGGTCCACAGTGTTTGTGCCAATGTTACACACGGTTACTCCGTACTGCAATTTTAACAGCCAAACACCTAAAGGCTTCCACTTTTCAATAATACCACGCACAGTTGATTGTGCAATACTGAGGATATTTGTTGAAATAGTGGAATCCGTTTACAGTACCAAAATCAAATTCAATGAGCTCTTCAGAACAATCCATTCTTTCTGTTTTTAAAGGCATGCTGTATGGCTAGGTGTTTGAATTTATACACCTGTGTCAATAAGTCTCTCTATATGTCCATATAGAGTATACTTCTTGTATACATATTTGGCAAATTTACTTTTACCTTACTTTACCAGAAAATTTACTTTCTTAGAAAATGAATACGCCTTAGATTTCAACAGAGCAAGTTAAGTGAAGCTAACTGTTATATGAGTTTAGATGACGTTTAGGGGACAAGCAAGTTCACTTTCACGTAGTGTAAAATTAGCACATGCCTCTCAAGGGTTTTCATTCTAGCAGGAGCAAAAAAAAACCCTGCAGGTAACCCTATTCATTACTGTGATTAATTCAGCTTCTGTATCAGTTCAATTGTATTTTAAATGACGAATGACACAGGCTATTATGGTGCTCTATCGCATAATTGATAAATCAATTGGCCATATGATTTATACTTACTCCAGAACAACAGAAAAACAGAGAGGACTTTTTAACATACATAAAAACTATGGTATTATAAATTAGCAGCTGGGCTAAGAAAAAAAAGTGTACAGTACTGTGAACACAACACAGGAGTGTTACTTAATGTAACAGGAAGTGGAGAGGACATTCAGCAGGGAGGGATTCTGCTGATTCTTGTTTTGTGCATATCTTGCAGCTCAGGACCTTTCTCACAGGCAAACTGCAACACAACAAAAGAGTATTGAACACGTATGATCCTTCACCCTTTGCTATTACAATTCTGCTAACAAGGCAATACCTTCCAAAGGCACCGTATCCACAATTAGACCCTGAGAGGAAAAGAGTGAAAGATATCATCTGTAATGTCAAATTATAGCGGGGCTCGGCTTTCTCTGCCTCTTCTTCCCCCCCCTCCTAAAGGCGTGCAAGTGGTCCTATTGAAATCAGAAAATTCCATGTAAATAAAGCAATAACCATTCCCTGACCTCCTTCGTAAATGAGAACAATAAATATGGCAAGCTTTTCTCCAAAGCGCTGCTTCATTACAAAGAGGACTATAACTAAGTTATGAAAATCGGTGATGGCACAAATTGAGTCATAGACATCTTTTTTATAAATGACAGACTGACATCACAAGCTTTCCAGCACCATTTATGGAGAAATGGAACAAGAATAGTGAAAGCTTCCCCCCATTCCAGAAGCTAGGGCATAAATGAGAATAATTTAATGAGGGCCGGTCTGAGTGGTTACTACATTAGAGCAGATATGGTTGATTGGAGAGGGAGGCGTAATTCCAGGCAGCCGTCTGATGCGGCATCTGTGTTCTTGAGGTGCTCACACGGATATGTATTCTCCTCTCGCCCTCGCCTTTCCCCACCCGTGATCGTTCAAGTAAAGTGCTGACATTTTCTTTCAGCAGAAAAAATGTAGCCTTGCGCTTCCGTCACCCTGCTAGCCCTCGCTCTGATGCTAAGAAACAAAGTGCGGCAAGATCGCCACCCTGTTGGTTCTCTATTGTTTCCTATCTTTTTCTCTCTCTTTCATCCATGTGCCCTATCTGGCTAGTTCTTAAGTGATGTTGGAGTGGCATCTAAGGATGAGGCTCTAATGGCTTTCACACAAATTGCTAAAGGCCAAGGTGGAAGCATACGGAGAAAGAGCTTGCCACTTTCCCATCAACTCTTCCTCTATCCATCCTTCTCTATTAAATGCAGGGGTCAAGCACAGGAGAGTACTGAGCATGCTAACTAGGAGGGGAGAAGGCCATGCTCAGGCATTTTCATAGAGTCCAATGACAGGCAGGACTGCACGGCACTGTGGCTCACTGTTACACCACTAAATCAAGGCTCTAATTTCAAGTTGGCCAGCCGAGGACGGCCAAAGACAAGGACAAGGAGCCAACAGGGTGAGTGACGGAGGGGGCGTGCTGCACTTTATGATTATATGGAAAACACTCAGTTGATTAATGCGCTCGCCATGAGCTCGGACAACTCCTCAAACTTAACAAAATATGCTGGGAAAATAAGTCAGAGTGTTAACTTCAATCTGACCCCTGATTCTGCTCCTGCTCCTCCTGCTTTAAGAAATAATGCCCCCATAAGGGCAAATATAGACATTGCATAGCTTAGAACACGTCACACTGCACATACACACTCACTGGTCTCTTTATTAGGTACGCGTCCTTGTTTCTACACGGACCATTTGATCAGTTGCACTTACCATATAGGCATAATTTGTAGTTCTACAATTGTAGACTGTAATTTATCTATATCTCTACATACTTTGTTCACTACCTTTCTCTAATGTTCAGTATCCACACAGGACCAGCACCGATCATGTACTATTTTGGTGGTGGAGCTCAGCATTGGCACTTTGGGAGACTACATTTATTATTTAAACTACAATGGATTCCTTTAAAGTATGCTTATTTTACCATTATAGAGTAAATGTATGTGATAAAAAAATAAAAAAATAAAAAATACATGAAAATGCTTTCTGATTAGTCGATTGAGTTGCTGAGTATCTATATAAATATGAGTAAATAAAAATCTGTTCCAGTAGAAGAATAAGTCACACTGAACAGTTGGTATATTCAATGCAAAACTGTTATAGAGTGCCACCTATATAACCAGCCATGTCATTACACTGTACAGCACAGCAGGCCAGGTCAGTAGTAAACAATCCCGCTGAGATGAGAAAACATCCAAAAGCTGTAGCAGCACATGAGAGAGGAGAGAGGTCTCACAAGCTGAAGTGTGTACCACATAATATAATTTAACTTCTCAAACTTACTAGCAAGTTCCAAACTCTCTGCACAGGCATAACAACTGCACAGGAACAAATGTTGTGTTTATGTTATGTTAGATAATGAGCAAAAGGCAAAGCATGCATGTCCAGCAGCTGGACTCACTTCAACCAAAGGACCTATTTATGCTAAAACAATAATTAAATACCACCAGAACATCACATAACCTCCTTTAGCTTGAACTAAACCTTGCAGACAGAAGCAAAGTTCATCTAATGATAACATAAACATGAATATGTGTGCCAGTAAACTTTGTGAGCAGAAATGAGTAGAAGGCCTCGTATGCCACTCTGCTCCATATGTTCAAGGTATGTAGTTCCCAGTGTTCTTTCAGAAATTGGTTGTGAAGAACCTGCAAATCTGGCTTTTTCTGAAATCAATTCATACCTGGAAGTAAAGAATTTTTTATTCACAAACTGTCCGTCTCTTGTTCACAATTCTGAAGGGTTTTTCTTGTAGACTGGGATTTTGGCTTTGTGGCCCATTTTATACATATCATTCGAGCCATTCACTGCACTGTAACATCTCTTCTCGATCTATTAATCCTGTCACACACCTTGCAAATATTTATAGCCTGATCATCCTTAGTCAACGCTGTTTGCCTAAAATTCCACCATTATACTCATGGTGACCAATTTTTTTGATTGATTGTTTTGAAGGCACTCACTGATCACTGATATGTTGTGTAGTGTGTGCTTGAAGGGGTGGGTGGGACTTACTCAATGAAGATGCTGTGGTCATCTAGAACAGTGAGGACCGGTGCATCCATGTGAGATGGAGCGAGCTGACTAGTGAACAGTGTGACCATGGAGCTGTTGGTACAGCCTGCTTCAGTGCAGGCACTCAGCAGCAGCTTATGCGGGGTGTAGATACTGAGACCTAACACAAGTACACACAATAAACAGGAAAACAGATATTTTTAAATTAAGAATACTTAAACACTAAAACAATTAAAAAAAAGAAAAATATTGAAAAGACAAAAGTAGCTTTACTGCTGATAATCCATATTTGTTTCTACCCAAATACAGTGTTGTTGCTAACGAACAGAACTGCCTTAACATGGCTCTGTAAATAGATTAAGCTTCAAAAACCTGACACTCAAAATTAGTAAGAAAAGTCTCTAATCACTATTCCAGTGCTCCTGACGTTCTGAATAAAATTCATGGTATCACTATTCTGAATGAATGATCCCTGTATTTATTACGTAAAAGTACTGCTAGTTAAAAAAAAATATAGCACTGCAAAAATGCTATAATGATCATATATAATCATCATCATAGTCTATTTAATAAAATACAATTACAGAGTACACAACATTTGTATATAAACAAATGTAAAGACAAAAAACTGCTAAAACAACAAATATAGGAGTGTCCTAAAATTTAGCACATAATTTTTGATCCTTTGCTCCATTATCTTCCGCTTAATCCACATGCGGTCGCGGGACAGCCGGTGCCCACCTGGCAACTCTGGGCGCAAGTGCAGGAACAACCCTAGACGGGGCACCAATACATCGTAGGGCACACACACAGTCGCACTCTAAGGGCCACTTTAGAGAGATTATTTAACCCAACACACATGCCTTTGGACTTTGGGAGGAAACTGGAGTACCCGGAGTAAATCCATGCAGACACAGGGAGTACATGCAGACTCCACGCAGGAAGGACCAAGGCCGTTCCACCCTGGAATTGAACCCGGGACCTTCCTGCTGTGAGGTAGCGGTGCTGCCCTGTACATTATTGTATTTAAGTACAAGTCTCATCAAAATAATGACTTCAGTAAGAGTAATAAAAACGTGTGTAAAATTGACTAAGTACACAATTGCACAGGTTTAAATAAGGTAAAGGAAAAAGTATCAATGGCTTCAATCAGTGGCTAATCAGTTTGGTTGGGTTAAGATTGTATCATATGTACGATGCTATGGATGAGATGCTAGCATCTGATAAATGATCAAATATATACGCAAATGTCTAGTAGACATATGTAAGTAATGTACATTACCATTACCTGTAAGTGTGCTAAAAACTGCTTGGATTGAATGACTTAATCAGTTGTCTGTCTGGATAAGGACATCTGCTAAATGAGTTACAAGTAACACCCTGGCATTTGGTTATACCATTAGAATAAGGTAACACTACACTAGCATTATTACACGCAATTTACTAAAATTTCATTTAATTTGACCCCCAGTTATGGAATAAACTCTGCACTTCAATTTGAGATTCAGACACTCTCCATATATTTAAGTCTAGGCTGAAAACATTCTTATTTACGCAGGATTTCGCTTAGATTTAGACTGGGACGCATGGCTCAGGTTGGCTCTTGCATTTTGGTTACCTCTGTGTTACCTTTTGGTTCTTTCCCTTCTAGCTGTGGTGCTATAGTTTCATATAGTTGCCGAAGTTTCATGCATTTGCCAAAGTTTTATGCTGCACATGGCATCAGTAATTGTTAATAGACTGCTCCTAACCAATAAGTAACTACATTTTCTCTTTTCTCTCCGGTACCAGTTCCAGCCCCACACACTAAGCTGCTCATCTACTGCAGCATCCCTCTACTGGTCTTCATCACCAGAAACCAGTCCCACCATGTCCAGGTCCCACCAGAGTGCAATACCTCCCTCCATCATTTAGTTATTAACAGATGATGTACCTCCAATAACTTACCGCTGAGGACTCATTATCTTAAATCTATTTTGTTATTTATTAAAAATGTTATTACTGATTTTAATTGTATTATTTACTTAATTTTACTATTACTACAACTTAATTATATCAATTAACATCTAGGCCACCTATAAAGGATGGGCCCCTTTTTGAGTCTTGGTCCTCCCAAGGTTTCTTTCTTCTACATTTATACAATTTTTCCTTTCCACTGTCGCCCTAGGCTTGCTTAATTTGGGATTGGCCTTTTAAGATAATATAATATTGTAATTTGAAACAATACACTTGTAAAAAGCGCTATAGAAATAAACTGGACTTTGACTTTGATTGATGGAGCTAGGATTGAAACTCAAAAGCTTTCGGTTTGTTGCCCATCGCCCTCACCACTGGATGATCCCTGCTCTTAATAGCATTTAGCAGACGCTCATACTATACACACCAGTGACTTTCAATTAATATAACCTCACATAATAAAATCCAAGCCATTAAGAGTTGAGAGTCCTCCTCAAGGGTAAGCATCTTGACTGTTCTGTGACGTGAATCTACACCATACAGGCTACTAGTCCAGCACCTAAACTGTTAAGCCACACTGGTCCCTGTGCTTTGACACTATGACTTTGACTCATTCAGCACTGAATAAACAAGTCGCTGCTATAAGAGAGAGCACAGTTTTTCTTTAAGAGTGATTAATCATATTCAGGAAATCAATCCCCAACCTTAGCCAGCTGGCTTTCTTGCCAAACATTTACAGGGACTTTGCTAATAGTGTTTGAATTAATCTTTTATTTATATTCAGGCTAAACTCATGCTCCAAAATACTTTGATTTGCACTCCAAAAACAGCAATCAATTTCCTTTTCACTGCTCATGAACATTAGTTTGCAGGTTTGAGTGATTAGCAGGATCTCTATTTGGCTAGCAGCTAGGGATGATTGTACAGAGGTACTGAAGCGTACATAAAAAGCACCTGTTTAAGAACTATCAAACAAGAACATTATTCTTTTATGTGTTGTAGCCAAGCGTATTGAAATAAACATCTGTCTATTTTTTTAATGTAGTATTAGTTTTGCCAAAAAAAGGATTATTAAAGGATATAAGCATTGATTTGGCAAATGCTGGTCTGTTGCTAGAGAAACCAGTTTTGAAAAGCAGTGCGCTTTTCTCCAGTAGCAGTGTAGGAATAGCTGGCTAGTAAGCTGCTAAAAATAAAGCATTACTTCCATGTTGGTCTTAAATGATTTATACTTGTTAGTGTTGGGTTGGTGACGGTTTAGCTGGTGATCCCTGGTGAAGCTGTTTGACCAGTCTACCAGTGTCTAAGACACTACATATGTTGGTCTTACCTATTTTTGAATAATAGGCTTGCCGAATGTGGTAGCCTAGCGGTTAAGGTACTGGATTCTTGGCCT